>JASVEL010003702.1:0-256475 GCA_032618575.1 Nicotiana noctiflora | reverse complement strand
TAAATAAGAATTGAGATTTAAAGAAAGTTTGATTGCATTAATGAAAGTTGTTACAGAGAAGCAACGTGGTGTCGAGGGGGAGAGACACCAGTACAGAGAATTGCTTGCTTGCTAGAAAGTTTTGATTGCTTGATCCCCTAACAGTACTTAAAAAAAAATAAACCAAAGCTACACGACTAGACTTGAAAAAGCTGGAGAAACATAATGTAAGTACAGGAAATAAAACCACTCTATATGTACAATGAAAAAGACTTAGTTTTCAACAAAGCAGGAACAAATTCTTTGTCAGCAGCAGCGTCTTTAGCATCAGGGTCTGCGCGCGGGGTGCTGTTGGAATTTGCCTGCGGTTGGGCGTTGGCGAGAGATATCGGTGGGGCGATAAAGGCACCTGCGCGCTTGTCACTTGGCGCGGCCAAGACCACGGGGTCGTCCGTAACGCTAGGCGTTGGGAGGCTTGCTAGGATGCCACGGGGCGCGCCCAAGGGGTCATGAGGCATGGCTAGAAATCCGCCCATGACATTCTACCCCACCTGAGTTGGCGACGTCCTCGGCGCCTTACTTGCAAAATAATCTTGAATGAGGCTCTTGTAGGCTTTAAGGTTTGTTCCCCTCTCCCAAGTATTCTCTTCTGCATCACAACCCTGCCATTTTACCAAGAATTCTTGGTGATCTTTCTTTGAAGCATGAATCACTCTGTCATCAAGGATAGCTTCAACACGTCTTTTTCCAGTTGAATTGGGACCCCGAATACTAGGTATTGTAAGCTCGCTCCTTGAAGGATCCTCCGTGTCTTCTCGAAAAGGTTTCAGGAGACTGACATGGAAGACATGATGAATTTTCCACCAAGCTAGGGTATCCACCCGGTATGCAACTTTCCCAATGCGCCTCTCAATGGACAAGGGTCCAATATTTTTTTGCAATAGGCGAGGGTCATGGACTCCCACAAATAAGCACTGCTTTGGGATTTTTACTCTTTTGGGAAGCTAGCAACTCGAGGAGACTTAGCCGTGTTTTGTGCATTCAATGTATGTGGGAGTAACAGTTGCTGTCCGGTAACAATTTCAAAAGCGCTTTTGTTTGTACTAGAGCTCTTTTGTGTATTGAAACACAGTTGATGAGCAGCATCCAGAAGCTTCATCCAATTCTTCTGTGATTCGGTTACAAAGTGGCGAAAATATTCCTCCAGCATACCATTGAACCACTCCGTCTGGCCATCAGATTGCGGATGAGAACTTGAGTTGTGACTCAATTTTGACCCAAGGCACTTAAAAAGTTAGGTCCAAAAGTTGCTGGTGATGCGTGAGACGCGATCACGAATAATGTCTTTGGGCAGACCCCAATATTTAATGACATGAGAGAAGAAGAGTCGAGTTGTATCTTCTGCTGATACATACTGTAGGGCTGCAATAAAGGTGGCATACTTGGAAAATCGGTCTACCACAACCAAGATAGTTGTGAGATCTTCGACCTTGGGAAATACGGTGATGAAATCCAGAGAAACACTTTCCCAATGTCTCTTTGGGATAGCTAGTGGTTGCAAGAGTCCCGCTTGTGTCAAGTGGTTTGACTTGTCCCTCTGGCATACTAGACAAGTCTTCACATATTGAGCGACATCATCGGCCATTTGAGGCCAATAATAGGCACGGCGAAGTAATGCATTCTTCACCGGGATGGCCAGCCTACAGAGTGTCATGACATTCCGCAATAAGAGTCCTCCGCATATCTCCTCATTTCGAAATATAAAGTCGGTTCCCTTTAACTTTTAGAAAACCATCTTCCACGTAGAACTGGCGAATCTTGCACTGTCCTACCAAATCAACCAAATATTGAGCAGTGGGATCCTTTGTGAGTAGATGTTGTATCGGGTCCTTGATGGAGGTGACTACTTCCCTCCTCTTAGGGTGGCGAGTAGGCACACCGATACTAGGTCAGCTCTCCGACTGAGTGCATCAGCAACATGATTGGTCTTTCCACTGCGGTACTCCAGGTTGAAGTAGAATTCAGCTAGGAGTTCCTGCCACCTGGCCTGTCGACCATTCAGCTTTGGATGGGTCATGAAATGGCTTATCGCTGTGTTGTCTGTCTTGACCACGAACGGGGTTCCCAACAGATAGTACCTCCAAAGGCACAAGCAATGGACGACAGCCAATAATTCTTTCTCATGGGCGGTATAGCGCCGCTCTACATCCTTCAACTTGTACCCCGAACGGCTTGGCCAAATCAGGGAGAGCCAAGACGGGACTACTAGGCATAGCCGCCTTTAATGCATTGAAGGACTCCGCTCTCCTTGGTCCCAAATCACAAGGTGTGACCTTCTTGAGGAGTTCTATTAATGGCACAGTGATAAAGGGAGTAGTTCTTCACAAACCACCGGTTGAAGTTGCATAGGCCAAGGAACGCCCTCAAGGCGTGGACATCCTTTGGCGGCGGCCAGTCTATGATGGTCTGAATCTTCTGTTGGTCCATCTTGATGCGTCCTTCCTCAATGACATGTCCGAGGAAGTCAATTTGCTTCTGAGCAAAGTAGTATTTGGATAGCTTGGCATATAGATCATGCTCCCGCAAATGAGGTAGGACCTTCCGCAAATGCACTAGGTGTTCTTCCAATGTTTGGCTATATATCACAATATCATCCAAGTAGAACACCACAAATTCGTCAATGTACTCTCAGAAGACTTGATTCATCAGGGTGCAAAATGTGACCGGAGCATTAGTCAAGCCGAACGGTATGACCAGGAAGTCGTACGACCCATATCTTGTTACACAGGTCGTCTTGTGCTTATCACCATTTGCGATCCGAACTTGCCAATAACATGTCTTGAGGTCTATCTTAGTGAACACCGTCGCACCACCAGGTCTATCGAACAAGTCTGCCATCAAAGGAATAGGGTACTTGTTCTTCACTGTGATTTTGTTTAGAGCCCGATATTCCACAAGAATCGTAGGCTGCCATCGTGTTTCTTTTGGAATAGAATAGGGGACCCATATGGGGACTTTGAGGGTACAATGATCCCTGTATCTAGCATTTTCGTCAATTGTCTCCGAAGCTTGGTGAGTTCGGATTGTGACATTCTGTAGGGCGCACGGGTTGGTGACTTCGCGCCCGACACCAACTCAATTTCATGGTCCACAGTACGCTTAGGCGAGAGCCGCTTTGGCATTTCTTGTGGCGAGACATCTTCAAACTCCAGTAGTAACTCCTTCACAGGTTCAGGAATAGGACCCGAGAAGCGTTCTATATCTTCAATGCAGAGGGTTGCTAGGAACGTAGGCTCATTCCTTTTGACCCCCTTCTTCAGTTGCAAGACCGAGATGCTCTCAACGGCTATCTTCATGGGAGGAAACGAATAATGAAGGGCTTGGCCCCGTTGGTTCCCATCATCAGTAGCATGTCTGCAAATGGTATAGGCATGATGTTGGTTTGCCTTAGGAATTCCAGCCCAACAATCAGCTCAAAGACATCTATGATCACCACTCGCAGGTTAAACTTTCCTTCGTAGGGGCCAAGCTTCACTGGTACCTCTTTGTCTATTCCACCTACTGGCTCGGGAGGTGAGTTGATAGCCTTGACACTGCCTTTACCTTTCCCTACAACCAAGGCACCCCACCTGAGCCGAGGCTAAATAGCTATGGGTAGCACCCGTGTCTATCATAGCCTGAAAGGGCTTGCCATTCACCTTCATCTCGACGAACATTAAGGTCCTCTCTTATTTAGGAGGATTCTCTTCATTCGCCTTCTTTTTCCCTTTCTTCATGACTGGGCGTGGATCCTTCTTCTTACGGATACCAGCACTGGTCTCCGCTAATGCCTCAAAGATGGAACCTACAATTGCATTGAAGGCACCTACTAGTTCAGTCTAGTCTGCAATCGTCTGAGTCGTCATCCGTCCTATCATCAATGGCTTGATGGGCATTCATCTGTGCATGTGGGCATTCATTATTCCAATGTGGTCCGCCATAATCACGACATCCTGATGGAGGTTTTCTCCCCCGGTAATTGTCGTTTGAAGCCGCATTGTTGCTGCTTGAGGAAGGAGCTCTAGATTTGTTTGAGTTCCGATCTCCCCCACTTTTGCTAGGACCACCATTGCTAGGTTGGCCCCTTTTGAAACCTGCTCGGGTAGGCGGCTCAGGCCTGTCCTTCGAGCTCCTATTTGATAGTCCCCAAGGCATTCAACTGCTTGGATTGCCTTGGGAAGGGTATATACCCTTTGTCTCTGTAGCTCCACGCGGGGAAAAGGCTTCAACCCTTCCATGAAGGTGAAGAGTTTGTCCTTATCTCTCATGCAGTGTATGCTTAGCATGAGTGCAGAGAATTCTCGCACGTAGTCCCGCACTGATTTTGTCTGACGGAGCTCCCATAGTTTTCTTATTGCATTGTATTCCATATTCTCGGGGAAGAACTGCAAGCGTATGGTTGCTTTCAATTCTAGCCATGTCTCGAGAGAATCTTCACCGGCCTTGATGGCTTCATACTTCACCTGCCACCAGAGTTTAGCATCACCCTAAAGATACATGGCAGCAGTTGCTACCTTTTTAGCTTCCTCCAGATCCCCAACAACATCAAAATACTGTTGGACATCAAAGATGAAGTTTTTCACTTTCTCGGCATTCCTAGCTCCACTGTATTGCTTTGGCTAAAGAATTTTTAGTTTCTTTGTTGTGGAAGCGGAGTTCACAGTACCTCCAATTTGGTTTCCACCTTCTCGGAGTAGGCCCTGTAAAGCAGCATTGATAACATTGAGCTGGTCTGTCAATTTATCAATAGCTTGTTGCATGGCAGTCACCTTTTCTACCACATGTACCCTGTGGGCTAAATCCTCGGTGCGCTCCTGTTGGAGCATCTTGAGTTTCTAAAAAAATTTGGCTGCCTCCGTGGCTGTCGTCTACCGATCTCCCTCGGAGTTGCGACTGATATTTTCAATGTCAACTTCGACCTGAAGCACCCTGCGGTCTAGGTCATCCATCTTTTGTAGTAGGCTGGTTCTTAGTTCAGGCACTGTATCCACAATAGGCCGCAATACCTCAACCATCCCTTTGAGAGCCGCAATGCGGTCCCCATGATTCACCATGGTTAGAAATGGTGGTAATGTCAATACGTTCCCTCGTCCGATGTCGAGCCTAGGCTCTGATACCAACGGTTACGTGGCGCCATCATGAGGTCCTTTGGAAGGGTGATGTAAGGCTAAGCAACTGATGTTGGTGCAATTGCTGTCCACCAACTGAGGTCCCCGCCGTACGCTAGACTAGATTGTCAGTGTCGTACGGGAAGACCAATGTCAAGAGCAGTTGAGAGAACATAAATGAGAATATAGATTTAAAGAAAGCTTGATTGCATTAATGAAAGCTATTACAGAAAAGCAACGCGGTATCGAGGGGAGAGACACCAGTACAGAGAATTACTTTCTCGCTAGAAAGTTTTGATTGCTTGATCCCCCTAATAGTACTTAAAATAAATAAAACAAAGCTACACGACGAGACTTGAAAAAGCTGGAGAAACATAATGTAAGTGCATGAAATAAAACTACTCTATATTTACAATGGAAAGGATTTAGTTTTCTACAAAACAGGAACAGATCCTTTGTCAGCAGCAACATCTTTGGCATCAGGGTCTGCACGCGCGGCGTTGTTGGAATCAGCCTGCGGCTGGGCGCTGGCGAGGAATATCGGTGGGGCGACAGAGGCACCTGCGCGCTTGTCACTTGGTGCGGCCAAGACCACGGGGCCGTCCGTGGCGCTAAGTGTTGGGAGGCTTGCTAGGACGCCACGAAACGCGCCAAAGGGGTCATGGGGCCTGGCTGGAAAGCCGCCCATGACATTTGTCGTGCTGCTGGATGTCATAGTGATGCTGTTTATTAGATTAGCCATAATGTAGGTTGATAATTATAGTGGAAATTGAGGTAGGTGGTGCATACTTAAGGAGCACAAAATATGAGCCAACGTATGAGCTACATGATGCTGACGTTAAGTGGTATTAAAAGTTAAAGATTTCCATTGCTTCAAAATTCCTATGAAGGGAGTGGTCCACAAAACAGTAATCATATTCAGTCTGTGTTTTGTTTAATTGATTTGTTCATATTTCTGATATCTAGCGACAGAATAGGATGACATAAGAGGGTGTTTGGTTTATATCAGTTTTAAGCACTTGTTGGCTTTGACTCCTTTTTATCTTTTGGTTTTCTTTATGAAATCACTTGCTTTGTCATAGATACTACAACAACAAATCCAGCATAATTATATAATTAGGTACTTTAGAAGACAGTGTGTACGTAAACTTTATCATTATCTTGTGAAAGTAAAAAAGTTATTTTTGCAAGAGCGGATTTATTTATGAGGCCCGAGAACCCATCTTCATTAGATTAGGTATTTTATGCATGTATTTCTAATAATTAGTTTAATATTATCTGTTGGCACCCATGTTCCACGAAGTTTGAATGGTACACTTGACTGAATACCAAATTATTTATCCAAATGAACATGGATCAATTCCTACTTAAATACATTTTTTTCTCCATTCTTTAGTGGTGCGCCATGTTTTAGAAATCCTAGATACAGGTGGACTCAAATTTTTTACGCGACGGGACACATTATTCTGCATTTCTGCTCAACCAGTACCCCCTAAAGACTTTTAGTGTTCAGAGTGCCAACTATGTTAAATTAACCATTTGCAAGATATATACGTGCGTGCGTACATATACATATATATATATATATATATATATATATATATATATATATATATATGAGTCGGCCTTTTGATACGCCATTTGTCAGATAGACCATCGGCGCTGAAAAATCATAATCACAACATAATTAAAAAAAAATGCTTTGTAATAGATACACCAGATAAAATAATCCAACACATAATATAGAAATAGTTATCTGATCAAATCAAGTATGATTAGATTAGCGATTTAAAGATCTTGGAGTGCTTTTTATTTCTCTATCGATATATATGGTCCATTGTACTTACAACCCTCAAAATGATGACTAGAAGAAAGTTCCCCAACTCTCAAAATGATGACCAGAAGAAAGTTCTCAGGATTTCATTTTCTAGTCAATTAGGGTGTGTAATTAGCTAAAACAACAAATGAGACAAGAACATAGTCGTGAAAAGAGCTACTAATTGATTGTTACTAGTGGTACTTATATTAAATTAGTCATCGACTGACAGTGGCCCTTTGGAGGATAAGATGCGAGAAGCGAGATTGAGATGGTTCAAGCATGTTAAGAGGAGAAGCATAGAAGTGCCAGTGAGGAAATGTGAGAGATTAACCTTTGCGGATAAGAGGGGGTAGAGATAGGCCAAATAAGTTTTAGGAAAAGGTAATTAGATAGAATATGGTGCAATTGGAGCTTACTGAGAACATGACTCTTGATAAGAGGATGTGGAGGTCGAGTATTAAGATAAAAAGTTAGTTTTTTTTAATCTTTATGTTTATACTTGTTGCCATCGCTCCTTGTATATGTTTTTTAGTCGAGAGTATTTTGGAAACAACTTTTTTGCTTTTCAGGATAGGGATAAGACTGCGTACGTACATTTCACTATTTCCAGACCATACTTATGAGATTTAGTGGGTTTGTTATTCTTGTAGTCACTCAAGTTTATGATTTGACGTTTTATACTTCATTGACACTTATCACACCACATGATCCCAAAATTCAGAACGGAAAAGGTCCAAATACCCCCTGAACTTTACGATAAGGTCTATATATAACCCTCGTTAAAAGTTTGGTCCAAATTCAACCATGCCGTTACACTATTGGCCCGGATACTCCCTTTGTTTTAAACGGAGCCGAATACCCCTCTGAACTTTATGATAAAGTCTATATATAACCCTTATGTTTTTAACAAAATATTTTTGTTTTGTAAAAACTGAAAATATTTTGTTGAAAATAATTTCTAACGAAAATATTTTGTTAGAAAATGAATTGTTTTTGCTGTTTTTACAAACCAAAAAATAGCTTTAACAAATTTATTTTTTCAGTTTTTGCAAAACAAAATCGTTAAAAAAACTGAAAAATGAAGTTGCAAAAAACATTTTTCAAAATTGAAAATATTTTGTTAAAAATCGGAAACGTTTTAATTCCTTTGTTTTTACATTTTTTGAGTTTTACAAATATGTTTTTACAAAAAAACTATTTTGTTAAAAAATAATTTTTGCAATTTTTTTTAAAGTTTTACAAAATATATTCATTTTGCAAAAACAACAACAACAACAATGACCCAGTGTGATCCCACAAGTGGGGTATGGAGAGGGTAATATGTACGCATGCCTTACCCCTACCCGAGGGATAGAGAGGCTGTTTCTAGGATACCCTCAACTCAAAAAGCAACAAAAGACGATATATTATTAGTATCAATAAACTCATAATAAAATAACATAAAATAGCAAATAACAACATACAGAAATACATGCAATACGAAAAAGATGGAATATACCATAATATCCAGCAAATAAAGCCTTGCATCCGTAGTGGACCCGTAGCATCCTAGGACTAAAATCCTAGGACTAACTCATAACTGGCTAGTCTCACTCTAGTGCCCTGTGAAAATATTCATAACTTCCCCTAACCTACAACTTTAATGCTCGACCTCTATAATTCCCTGTCAAGGGCCATGTCCTCAGTAAAAATATTCTTTTTGTAAAAACATATTTGTAAAAACTCAAAAAAATATAAAAAATAGAAATTAGAACATTTTCAGTTTTTAAAAATATAGTAATTTCGTTTTTCAAAAACTAAATATAATATTTTTAACAAATTATTTTCACTTTTGAAAAATAATTTTTTTCTTCATTTTTCAGTTTTATAAAGATTTTTTTGTAAAAACTAGAAAAACAAATTTGTAAAAACTATTTTTTTTGTAAAAACAGGAATTTGTTTTTATTTTTAACAAAATATTTTTTTTAAGAACTGAAGAAATTATTTTCAACAAAACATTTTTCAGTTTTTACAAAAAATAATATTTTATTAAAATAATGAGGGTTATATATAAACGCTATCATAAATTCCAGGGGGTATTTGACTCTGTTTAAAACAAATAGTGTATTCGGACCAATAGTGTAATGGCAGGGTTGTGTTTGAGCCAAACTTTTAACGAAGATTATATATAGATATCGTAAAGTTGAGAGGTGTATTTGAACCTTTTTGTGAAAAAAGCACATATTTCTTGATCTTTTATGGCTTGTTTGGATGGTTGTTATATATTGTTTTATAATATAATATTATATTATATTGTTTTGATGTATATTAAAGTCCAATTGTTCAAATTTCCAAAAAAACCCTTGTATACAGTGGCATCTTATTCTTCCTTTTACCGTGTCAGCGTAATTTAGCTTAATCGTATGTAAACCGTCTACCAGTTAATCAAATGCATTAATACAGTTTGGTCCCAGACTTATAACTTCGACTCCTCGACTCCGTCGCTGTTAATTAAAGACTAAGAAAAATTCCTTTCCACGTTTTCTTCTCCAATCCCCTCTCACGCCTTCTCCTCGCGTCGAAATCTGAAGCTCCACTTCAGTCGTGCTCACTAAGCAATCACAATTTCTGCACCCTCAGGTTCTCTCTATATATGCGCGTATTATTTGTTTCTATAATATTTGACAATTTCAGCACGAATTGAACAATATTGGTGAGGATCTGATCGGAAGTTTTGACAATTGCAATTATAATCGTGTTCCTACAATAGTTAATTGGAAATTATTGATTTTCATTTTCCGGATTATAGTTTTGGATTCCTAATTAGATTGTTGAAGCTGCTTCGATTTGACTGTCGGTTCTTATTTGCAATATGCGCATCTTTGATTTTGGGCGTATCATATACTTCCCCCTTCTTTCCAATTTTTGTGGCACTGTTTGACCAAGACACTGAGTTTAAGAGAGTAGGTAAGATTTTCAAAACTTCTGGTCTAAAATAAGCCTAACATTTGTGTCACTAAATCATTAAAGGTAAAATGAGAAGATTAAAGTTAAATTATTTCTAAATGTGGAACTGTGTCTTCGTTTTGGGATAACTAAAAAGAAAAGTGTGTCACATAAAATTAGACGGAGGGAGTAATATTCACCTCTCCGGCTCTCCCCTATTTTTCCCTTATTATCTTTCCCTTTGTACTCTAGAAATTGTGGTCTTTGGTGCATGCAAGCTAGGGTTTCTGTTGATAGATGTAAAACCAATGCTTGAAGACCTTTTTTTTTGTTTGTATTTTGAACATAATCAATTTAGTGAAGGCGGATGTCATCATTTTAATCTCATGGAAAAGCTGATTTTTTGTGTCCATTTTTTGTCAGATATTTGCTTATATCATTAAGCGATCAGCTTGGTCTTTATTTTGTAATTGCAGTCATCAACATTGGAGTTTGTGGCTGAAAATGAATCCAAAAGGTTTGATTTATAGCTTTGTTGCAAGAGGAACTGTTGTTCTAGCTGAGCATACACCTTATTCAGGGAACTTCAGTACCATTGCTGTACAGTGCTTGCAGAAGCTTCCTTCAAATAGTAGCAAGTATACATACTCATGCGATGGACACACCTTCAACTTCCTCATTGATAGTGGATTTGGTATTTATTTATTCTTATAATATTTGGTGTTGTATATAATTCATTTCAAATTAACTGGATTCTGAGTAGTTTTTTACCAATACATTTTGCAGTGTTCCTAGTTGTTGCTGATGAATCAACTGGAAGAAGTGTACCTTTTGTTTTTCTTGAAAGGGTTAAGGATGATTTCAAGAAACGTTACGGTTCAAGTATTAAAAATGATGGTGATCCGCACCCTCTTGCTGATGACGAGGAAGAAGATGATGATCTATTCGGGGATCGTTTTAGCATCGCGTACAATCTTGACAGAGAATTCGGGTATGTGTATTTATTCCTTTCACCTACAAGTTATATATATATATATATATATATATATATATATATATACACACACACACACACTTGGTATAGAGTCCAAAATCAGCCCATTTAACTTGGATTTATTTATCCTCAAATTGCTAGGCCAAAACTTAAAGAGCACATGGAGTACTGTATGAACCATCCTGATGAAATGAGCAAGCTCTCTAAGTTGAAGGCTCAAATCACAGAGGTCAAAGGAATAATGATGGACAATATTGAGAAGGTAAAGTTATATTATCTTTCTTCTTTGACCTCCTTTTTCTTTCCCTTGGTGTCAGTGAAACTTATTTTAGGTTGGAAAGATGGGATAACGAGTGGGATTGGGATTTCTTTTAATAAGGTAAATTGAGGCGCTTCACCAGAGGATACGAAAAGAAAAAGAAGAGTGGGGTACGATATTTTTATATAGATGGGCTAGCGAGTGAACTCTTTTTGTATCCTTGAATCCTTCCGTGAAGGTCAATTTATTTGGTTTTGACCAATTCCTAATAAATTGACTAGGAAGGCTATTTTGTCTTTCATTCTCCCAACTGTGGAATTAAAGTCTTGAAGAGTTCCCTTTGTAAAAGGCCTTGAAGAGTTAACCAGGAAAAACCTATTTTTAAAACGTGATTATATTTTCAGTTTTCTCTTATAATTGTCGAATGTGTTGGTCCTCTAAAAAAATGGAGCCAAGAAGGTAGTGTGATTGGTTATGTATTTTGCTTTTGAGCTTTGTAGCCAGTTTTGGTTAGTAAGAAACACTTCCTCTAAACTTACACCACACCCTTACCCTAAAAAGTAGGAAAAAAGTATTTTGTTGGAATGGGTGTATGCTTTTTGCATACCTATGGTGAAATAAGTCTATGGTTGTGGCCCATACTTTTGATGATATATAGAGTGGTGGTTAGACCGACTATGTTGTATGGGGCAGAGTATTGGCCGGTTAAGAACACTCATACCCAGAAGATGAAGGTAGCAGAGATGAAGTGTTGAGGTGGATGTGCGACTCCACTAGGATGAATAAGATTAGTAATGAAGATATTCAGGAGAAGGTGGGCGTATCCCCTATGGATGACAAGACGAGGGAAGCGAGAATCAGATGGTTTAGGCACATGCGGAGGAGAAGCCTTGATGCTCTAGTGAGGAGGTGTGAGCGGTTGGCTTTGGCGGGTACAAGATGTAGAGGGCGGCCTAATAAGTATTGGAGAAAGGTGATCAGGCAGGACATGGTACGACTGCAGATTTTTTAGGACATGACCCTTGATAGAAAGGTGTGGAGGTCGAGCATTAGGGTTGTAGGCTAGGAGGTAGTCGAGTTTTTTTCCACTTTGTACTGGGGTGAAGCTAGTTTGATTGGGATGATCTTAGATAGCTAGTGGTTAAGGTTGTGTCCACACTATCCTTCTGTTTTTCATAGCTCCAAGCCTTAATTACTGGTCATTGTTATTGCATATCATCTATTTTATGGTTGTTATGATGCTGCTATTATTTTTATGGTTTCTGTTGATGGTACTGATATATTGTCTCTTCTCGTTTTCTTTCCGCCTTCTTGAGCCGAGGGTCTATCGGAAACCTCTTTGCCCCATCGGGTTAGGGGTAAGATATGCGTACTCACTATCCTCCCTAGACTCCACTTGTGCGATTTTACTGGGTTGTTGTTGTATAAGAGAAGATCGCCTCAAGTGGTTTTGTTATGTCTTATATAGAATTCTAACTGCACGATTTAGTAACCAAACGCTATATTAGATGGTTGGAGGTGCTAAAAGGAATGGGATGGGCCTAAGTTACATAGTAACAAGTTACCACAACAGACTTATAATCTCTACTTAACGATAACAACACCAAAAATTATGCTGGCGATGATCAGCATTTTGCATGAAATAGGGAAAAGCGGGTTTATTATAACTCCATGTAATTCTCTGGCATAGTTACAATCTAGTTGGTAGTTTGACTATACTTTTATGTAACGGTTGGTTGTACATCTTCAGAAAATTTCAGTGCTCTTTTATTTGTAAAATCTTTACCTTTTCGATAAAAAATCTAGTTGGTAGTTTGGCTATACTTTTATGTAACGGTTGGTTGTACATCTTTAGAAAATTTCAGTGCTCTTTTATTTGTAAAATCTTTACCTTTTCGATAAAAAATAACATACAACAACAACCACCCAGTAGAATTCCACTAGTGGGGTCCGGGAAGGGTTGAATGTACGCAGACCTTACCTCTACCCCTGAAGGAATAGAAAGACTGTTTCCGGGAGACCTTCGGCTCAGAGACGATAGATCCGTAACCACAACAGAAACCAAAAAAAATAGTATCAGCATCGTAAAATAAAACAAATAAATGGAAGGGCCAAAATGTGAAAGACAACAACAATAAAAAAAAATAAAGAAATAAATTATGGAACACAACAAAAATCGCTAGCAGTCCTAGACAAAACACTATTAGACTAGACGGTGCAGCGAGGAGAAGCGCTTGATTTCCCTCTAACCTACAACCCTAATGTTCGACCTCCACACCTTCCTATCAAAGGCCATGTCCTCAAAAATTTGAAGATGCGCCATGCAGTGTTTGGAAAAGTGATCGCTTCGTCGCTTTAAGTGCGAAGCGACTAGGCATCGCTTTTTACTGCCTAAGGCGATGCGATAGTGTGAAGCGCACGCTTCAGTGAAAAAAGCGACAAGGCGATGAAGCGATCGCTTCTGTTAAAAAATCGCAGTTGGGCCCTCTTTTAAAAAAAAAAAAAGATTGGGTCTGCTTGTAAATTATACAAAACTGACCCCTAACCTCGCTATTGTAATTGCTTGACAAAATAGAGACCTCTTCTCTCTTCTTCATCGACAAAACTAGGGTTTCCAGGTAAGTTTCTTCTTCTCCTTTCTTCTTCCCATTTTTTTCTTTCTTCTTTCTTTCTTCTTCTTGTTCCCGTCCAGATTCTGCTCTTTTTCCTTCTTCTTCTTCTCTTCTCTTTTTCACTTATTATCCTCCAGCGTTGTCTGCACAGCTAGGGCAGGCGTTGGTTTTCTTTTTTCCCTCCCTTTAATTCTTCTGTGAGAAAGCACGGGAGAAAAATATACAACAACAACAACAACAACAACAACCCAGTATAATCCCACTTAGTGGGGTCTGGGGAGGGTAGTGTGTACGTAGACCTTACCCCTACCCTGGGGTAGAGAGGCTGTTTCCAAATAGACCCCGCATCCTTCCCTCCAAGAACTTCCCACCTTGCTCTTGGGGAGACTCGAACTCACAACCTCATTATTGATTCTTTTAAAAAGCACGGGAGAAAAATATATTATTGATGTATTAACAATGATACAATGAGCCCTATATATAATACATATTCTACTCCTACTACATATCAAACTAGGACATATTATAAATCTACTACATATAGGATTAGGACATATTTACACAAGTATCTAACACTCTCCCTCAAGCTGGTGCATATAGATCATATGTACCGAGCTTGTTACATATGTAGTTAATACGAGGACCAGTGAGGGACTTAGTGAAAATATCTGCAAGCCTGATCATTCGACTTCACGAACTTTGTAGCAATATCTCCCGAGAGTATCTTTTCTCTAACAAAGTGACAGTCAATCTCAATGTGTTTAGTTCTCTCGTGGAACACTGGATTTGACGCAATATGAAGAGCAACTTGATTATCACAAACAAGTCCCATCTGACTAATTTCTCCAAATTTCAATTCCCCGAGCAACTGTTTGATCCAAATTAACTCACATGTCGCCATAGCCATCGCTCGATATTCTGCTTCTGCACTAGACCGAGCAACCACATTCTGTTTCTTGCTCTTCCAGGACACTAAATTTCCTCCTACCAAGACACAATACCCAGTCGTAGAACGTCTATCAGAAGGTGATCTTGCCCAATCAGCATATGAGTATCCAATGATCTGCTCATGGCCTCTATCCTCAAATAATAAACCTTTGCCTGGAGCTGATTTTATATACCGAAGAATGCGAACAACTGCATCCCAATGACTATCACACGGTGAATCCATAAACTGACTCACAACACTCACAGAAAAGGAAATGTCAGGTCTTGTCACTGTAAGGTAATTTAATTTACCAACCAACCGTCTATATCTTGCAGGATCGCTAAGAGGCTCCCCCTGTCCTGGCATAAGTTTAGAATTCGGATCCATCGGGGTGTCAACCGGTCTACAACCTGTCATTCCTGTCTCTTCAAGAATATCTAAAGCATAGTTTCGTTGTGAGATCACAACACCTGAGCTAGACTGAGCAACCTCAATACCCAGAAAATACTTTAGTTTGCCCAGATCCTTAGTCTGAAAGTGTTGCAAGGGATGTTGTTTTAATTTAGTAATACCATCCTGGTCATTGCCGGTAATAACAATGTCATCAACATAGACCACCAGATAAATACAGAGACTCAAGGCAGAATGCCGATAGAATACAGAGTGGTTAGTTTCACTCTGAATCATGCCAAATTCCCGGATAACTGTGCTGAACTTACAAAACCAGGCTCAGGGAGACTGCTTTAGACCATAAAGTGACCGACGCAAGCGACATACAAGGCCACGAGACTCCCCGAGCAACAAACTCAGGTGGTTGCTCCATATAAACTTCATCCTCAAGGTCACCGTGAAGAAAAGCATTCTTAATGTCCAACTGATAGAGAGGCCAGTGGCGAACAGCAGCCATGGATAGAAAAAGGCGGACCGATCCAATTTTAGCCACGGGGAGAGAAAGTGTCACTGTAATCGAGTCTAAATATCTAAGTATATCCTTTGGAAACAAGACGAGCCTTAAGTCGATCGAACATTACCATCGGGACCAACCTTGACTGCATACACCCAACGACAACCAACAGTAGATTTACCGGAGGGAAGAGGGACAAGCTCCCAAGTACCAGTCGTATGTAAAGCAGACATCTCGTCAATCATAGCCTGTCGCCATCCTGGATGAGACAATGCTTCACCTGTTGACTTAGGGATGGAAACAGAGGACAAAGAAGATAGAAAAGCATAATAGGGTGATGACAAACGATGATAACTCAAACCGACATAATGGGGATTAGGATTAAGGGTGGTCCGTATACCTTTTCGAAGTGCAGTCGGTTGATTAAGAGGAGACAAGTCCGCAGTATTAGCAGGGTCAGGTGCAGGACGTGAATCAGCTGGGTCTGATGCTGGGCGCGAACGACGATGATATGTCAAAAGTGGTGTTCCTGTGGCAGGGAGTCTAGGAGGATCCACACAAGACTCCTCAACGGCCGGAATGGATAGAGGAGCCATAGGAGACTCGTGTAAGACTTCTGTGGCGGAAGGAGAAGGAGGAGCTATAGTAGGTTCCTTAAAGGTCGGTATAGGTAAGACCGCGGATATATCAAGGGGGTCAGAATGGTCAGAAGAGGTAAAGAAAGGTTTAGACTCAAAAAATGTGATGTTAGAGGACATAAAGTACCTACGAAGATCAAGTGAGTAACAACGATATTCCTTCTGAACACGAGAATAACCAAGGAAGACACATTTGAGAGCACGAGGAGCTAACTTATCTTTTCCGGGGCTAAGTTATGAACGAAACAAGTGCTCCAAAAAACACGAGGGGAAACAGAGTATACGGGTGATTGGGGAAACAATACTGCATACGATATCCGATTCTGGATGGGAGAGGAAGGCATCCGATTAACTAAATAACAAGCGGTGAGAACTGCATCGCCCCAAAAACGCAGCGGAACATGAGATTCAATGAGAAGTGTGCGAGCCGTCTCAATGATGTGCCTATTCTTTCTTTCTGCAACCCCATTTTGCTGAGGGGTATACGGACAAGAGGTCTGATGAATAATTCCTTGAGAAGTCATAAATTGCTGAGATTGAGTGGATAAATATTCTAAGGCATTATCATTGCGAAAAGTGCGAATAGAGACACCAAATTGATTTTTAATTTCAGCACAAAAATTCTGGAATATAGAAAACAACTCAGAACGATCTTTCATTAAGAAAATCCAAGTACATCTTGAATGATCATCAATGAGACTAACAAATAACGAAATCCTAAGGTTGAACTGACTCTACTAGGACCCCATATATCAGAATGAACTAAAGAAAAAATAGACTCAGCGTGACTCTCAGTACTACGAGGATAGGAGGCTCGAGTATGTTTCCCGAGCTGACATGACTCACACTCTAATGTGGATAAACTAGACAAACTAGGCACCATCTTCTGAAGCTTGGATAAGCTTGGATGTCCTAAACGTCTGTGAATTAGGTCCGGAGGATCCGTAACTAGACATGCCTTGGAGGATTTGAGGGAGTTAAGGTAGTAAAGCCCTTCTGATTCAAGTCCTGTTCCAATCGTCTGCCCTGTACTGCGGTCCTGCATAATAAAAGAATCATCAATAAAATATATACCACAGTGAAGGGCACGAGTCAAACGACTAACAGATGCAAGATTAAAAGGACAGTCAGGGACATAAAAAACGGAATCTAGAGTGACAGAGGGTAGGGGATTCGCTTGTCCAACTCCTTTGCTTTGGTTTGAGACCCATTGGCTAAAGTAATAGAGGGAAGAGACTGTGAATATGCAATATTTGACAAAAGTGATTTATTACCGGAGATATGATCAGAAGCGGCTGAGTCCACAACCCATTGTTCAGAAGGACTAGACTGGGAAACACAAGCAAAAGAAATACCAGCAACAGAAGTATTAGTCTGAGCAACAGAAGCTACTTGTGGAGATGTCTGCTTACTTGCTCGATATCGAAGGAACTCATTATACTCCCCTTCAGATAAAGAAAAGCCCTGGTTACCTGTAGTCTCAGTTTGAGCAACATAAGCGTTTTTGGGTGGACGGCCATGTAGAGAATAGCATACATCACGAGTGTGTCCAAGTTTATGACAATAAGAGCACTTGGGTCTAGATCTTCCAAAACGACCTCCTCCTCGTCTATCTTCCCTAGTATGAGATGCCCGATTGTCCACTGATTGAGATACGAGGACAGATGAGTCAAGTGTATGTGGTGAGCTTACTGGGTGGCTAGGTGCTGCAGCAAGGCGAAGTAATCGAGAGAATAATTCATCAACTGTGGGGACGGTTGGACTAGCCAAAATCTGGTCACGTACTGAATCAAGGTCATTAGGGAGTCCAGCAAGTGTAAGAACTAGAAACATTTTCTGTCGTTGCTCTTGTTGTTTTTCAATACTAGCAGAAACTGGCATCAACGTCTCAAATTCTTTCATGACTGCCTGAACTTGTCCCAAGTAAGTAGACATATCTAATTCATGTTTCTTCAAGTTTGTCATTCGCGATATTACATCATAGAAACGAGATATGTCATTAGTGTAGAGATTACGAGCCTTTTCCCAAACTAAATAACATGTCTGGAATGGACGGAACAAGGGCATCAACTTGGAATCAATAGATCGCCACAAGATACTACATAACTGGGCATCGACCTTCTCCCACCGTGTTTTGGCCTTTTCATCACCTTCGCCAGCCTTTTTTGTTAAATGATCTTGAACTCCTTGACCTTTACGCCACAACTCGACAGATGAAGCCCAATCTAAGTAATTTGAACCTCCCATTAAAGGTTCTGAGGTAATCATAACACCGGAACTGCCAGAACCCGGGTTTCTAGACCCGAAAGCATCGACTCCCAAAGACATGGTTGGATTATCACCAAATAAGAAAAAGAATTAACTGAAAATTCTCTGAAACAGAGGAAGAAAACACTGTGTTTGCCGGAAAAGTACTGTAGCTGCCGGAAAAATCAGTGTAGTAGCCGGAAAAAATCAAAGTGGTCGGAATTAAAAAATAAAAATATGGATGTGCTCGGAATTGGAGGGCGATCCGACTGCCATGAAGGAACAAAGTCAAAATCTGAGGGCACACGCGCGGCGCGTGGGTGTCACGCGCTCGCCGGAAAGTTCCTTCTGTCGGCGCGTGTGGGTGCGTGGTAGATTTTCTGCCGGAGAAATTTCACTGGTTTGGTCGCCGGAAGCTGATCTACCTCGTGGTGGTGTTGGTTTTTGCACAACATCGACGGATATCAATTTTTTTCTTGCGGACAGAGCTGTTTTGCCGGAAAAACAGTGTTTTTTTTCTTCTTCCCGGAGTCGTTGGAATTTACGCACAACGATAAATATCTCACGATTGCTCTGATACCATGTGAGAAAGCACGGGAGAAAAATATATTATTGATATATTAACAATGATACAATGAGCCCTATATATAATACATATTCTACTCCTACTACATATCAAACTAGGACATATTATAAATCTACTACATATAGGATTAGGACATATTTACACAAGTATCTAACATCTTCTTAATTTTAATATGTATTTTAGTTTATTAAATTACTTATTATATATATGTGTTATATCTTTCAGTTTATTTGATTTTTTAATGTGTATTTCAGTTTATAAAATTAATTATTTTATATATGTTATATTTTCGGTTTATTTGCTTAATTTTATATGTATTTCAGCTTAGAAAATTAATTATTTTATATATATATATATATTAGTTTATTATTTTTTTAATGTGTATTTCAGTTTATAAATTAATTATTATATATATTCAGTTTATAAATTAATTATTATATATGTTATATGTATTTTCACAATTGCGCTGCGCTTCGCTTTTGAAGTGAGGCGAGCCCCTGTCACTTTTTTTGCGCTTCACGCTCTCAAAAATACTGGCGCCATGTCCTACCTGATCACCTCGTCCCGATACTTCTTAGGCCGCCCTCTACCACTTCTC
This sequence comes from Nicotiana noctiflora, assembly GCA_032618575.1. Classification (NCBI taxonomy): domain Eukaryota; kingdom Viridiplantae; phylum Streptophyta; class Magnoliopsida; order Solanales; family Solanaceae; genus Nicotiana; species Nicotiana noctiflora. The sequence continues at coordinate 236,839 of JASVEL010003702.1, read as the reverse complement.
GTAACTGCCAGAACCAAACGCCCGAACCATCTAAGCCTCGCTTCACTTTGTCATCCACGGAAGCCACGCCCACCCTCTCCCAAATAACCTCATTCCTAACCTTATCCATCCGAGTGTGCCCGCACATCTATCTCAAACATCCTCATTCCTGCTACTTTCATCCTCTGGATATGTAAAATCTTGACTGTCCAACACTCAGTCCCATACAACATGGCTGGTCTAACCACCGTTCTTTAGAACTTACCTATAATACAATGAATAGGCTATACATATTGAGTAAGGTTAGTTATTGATGTTACAGTTATATTATGTCTCGTGTTTTATAACGATCCAACCAACTAGTGATATTGTCTGTTCTGGGCATAGGCGCACATGGTTCTAGAATGCGGCACTATGGTCTAAGATTTGTTTTATTATATATCCAACACCTCTTCTGTGTCTTACCAATGTAGGATTTGCCACGGATTTTACATGCAATCCCCTTAGAACTAAGTATATTCCACCATTGCCTCAAAGATCTGGATTTGCCTATGCTCAGTTGTGAATTTCCCCACCGCCTATCTTAATAATGAGAGACTTGCCTAAACTAAATTCAACATTGAGGTTTGCCCCTAATCATCCAAGGTTGCATGTGCAGTGGCTCTGCCACCGACTGTGTGTTTGGGTTTACGCATTTTTGATACTTCATTGATAAGTTCAGTGGTTTTGAAAAGTATGAAGAAACTGTAAACTGGGAGTACGTAGGGAAAGTTGAACATCTTAAATGCTGACTTTTAATAGTGAATGTGTTTTCTTTTGGAAACTGATATCTCCTAGGAAGCTGGACACCAATTTTATGTTGTGTTTTAAATCTTAGTCGGTTTAACAGTAAGATTGTCAGACACCAACTAGTTGTGCTCTCTTCCTTTCCAAATTTATTTTCTTCAGCTTCTCTTTACTGTATTTTGCATATGTATTATGCAAGGAACAGATTTCTAGTGTACTTGTTATTAGATACCCCAAGGATGTAGAATCAAATTAGAAAATAGTTTTGAAAAGGGTTGAGAAGATCAAAAAGGTCACCCAATCAATAGTGAGCTAAGCTTTTGTGACGCAAACCTTGTCAGAGAAACTGACACCATTGGAGTTTTTCAGATTTTGATGCTAAAGCTATTTCAGACCTCATTTGGTGTATGTATGCAATATTTCTTTCATATCTCTGGATAATTCATGTTTTCAATACCTGGCTTTGCAAAGAGCCGATTCGTTGTTTACTGCGCACGGACAGACCACCCCGTTTCTTATTATCCAATTGCACTTTTGCCTGTATGATGCTAACAAACCCATGTTTGAGAATGTCACGCTATGTAAAGGCATGCGTCGACTACCTTGTTCTGGACTCTATTGTTCACAACTTCTAGACGCCAGATCCCATATCCAGATGTGCTTCACCTTCCTACTTTAGCTGTTATTGCAAACTGCAGTCTTTTCTGTGCCAGTAACGTCAAGTTTCTTTATTGCTTAAATAGAGGTACTAATAGGTTCACTTCATAAATTATCGTAATGGAATTAATAGATAAATATCCTCATAATGATGGGTCTAGGTTCTATGTGATAAGGAATGCTGTTGAAGTCACAGTACAGAGGGTGAGTGGTTAGTTGAAAATAAGAGGTTGCCTCTTTTTGGGAGAATTAGAAATGAACTGATAAACGTGCTTCATCCCACCGGGGATTCAGTTAGTATGCTTTTGCTCGATTAGTTTCCGACCACTCCATATGAAGTGGTTATTTTTCTTCTTGTTTTTGGCTAACATTTAAGAAGGAAAAAATATCAGGTAATGATTGTGTGGATCAAGTTTTTGAGAAAGGTAAACTGGAAAATTAGGAGTTGTCTTAAACAATCACTGTTACGGTCAATTCAATTACGTTTCTTAGTAAAAGCACACACCTAGACATCAATAAAGTGAGGAGAACAATGAGGTTTAGGTTCAAATTCCAACGTAGGTACAACACACTAGGTGATTTTTTCCATGGCAAGCTGGCCTGACACCACCATCATTCACAAAAAAGTTTGTCCTTTGTAAGATTCTTTGCTTCTGATTCTGGCCGAATTTAGGTTAAAAGACATTTCTGTTGCAGGTTTTGGATCGGGGTGAGAAGATTGAACTGCTAGTGGATAAAACTGAGAACCTTCAGTTCCAGGTATGTGTTATTTTACCGACTCTTTTCACTTGAAAATAACCTTTTTGATTGTGTCTGACTGGCAAATATGAATGTTCTCAGGCTGACAGCTTTCAGAGGCAAGGTAGGCAGCTTCGTCGCAAGATGTGGTTTCAGAACCTTCAAATGAAGGTCATGGTTGGAGGTGCTATTCTAGTTTTCATTATCATTGTTTGGCTTTTTGCTTGTGGAGGTTTTAAATGTTAAGGTATTGCGATTATGATTCATTTGGAATAGTAGTGTATAAAACCTTTCTTGTAAATGTGACTACCTTGAACAATGTTGCTATGCTGTTTTTTGCTGAATTAATATGGCACTGTACCTACTATTGTATCTACGGTTTTTCATTATTACAAGCTTTAATCCTTATGTGTGTGTAATTAGTGTGATAATTTCATTAATCGACTATAAGGATTGGCTTTATTAGCTACGCTGCATACATCGCGTACAGGATGGTAGCTCCTTCCCTTCTGCCCCTCAGAGAAGCAAGAACTACTACTAAATCAGAAGGAATGTATAGGATTAGAGTCTGGTCTTTCAGCATTTAACCCTTTTTATGCCATGGATTTTGATGTTCAAAAAGCGATTACACGAGGAGGTTTTTCTTAAAACAGATTTTTGAGCGGAATACGTTGTGAGGTATGTACAGAGAAAATTTGTATATCTTAAACACGTTAGAAGATATTTGTAATATTCGTTCATATCTTCTATTGCTTATTGCTGTTCTAAGAGGGTCATTGTTATCTCTTTTAATTCCTAATTTTTGAATTCTCTTCCTGTTTAAGGATCTGACAGAAACATAGTAATCTATGAGAAAGGTAGAAGGGGAAAAAAAAGAATAAAAGAAGAGATCCTAGAAAGATAACCGACTCAGATAAAAGGATACAAGAAAAGTTAAAAAAAGGCACCATAAATCCATAATCATTCTAAATTGGGATCATATGAATTCTTTGTATATAGTCATCTTCACTTGGTAAGGGAAGAAACTAGAGCTGGGAAGTCAAAAATATTTTTATTTATAGTAAAAAGTGTTTCGTCAAGCATTTAGGTGAAAACGGTATTATAATTAGTCACATATTGTAGGTTCTATTTCTCTTTTTATACACACCAAAACGAGAGAGAAGCAGTAATTTGAGACTAATTTACAGATTGTAGTCTTTGAGATAAATTGCAAGTGTGAATAATATCGTAGTGAGGTATCTAAAATAAAGAGTGTTATTTCTTTTGAAGTTGTAGTAGTTTATAATATTATAGTAGTAATATTGCTCCACTTGAGTATTGTATTTTACCTTGCTAAAAGATTTGGTATCGTTGTTATTCTCTTATGTTATGGTAATTTATTGTGGATATTATTCCTGGGCGGGATATTATATTTTTTCCAACATGAACTACTAAGGAATTGTCAGTACAGAACTGGAGAGATTTAGTAAAAGCCAAATTATCTCCCCACTTTCTAATAATTTCTACTATACCAGCAGTATTATTTCTCACATTACTGCTGCAAAACTACTGCCAGGAGAGCTTCTGAAAAACGCTAAAATTTTGTAAGTGAATCGTTATTTCTCTAACAAGTTTTCAATATTTCATCAGTATTTAATCAATTTTTAGCATTTTCAACAATAGTAATTGTTCTTATGTTGAATCTGAGGATCTGTACTCACAATGTAGCAATACTACGCTCTTTTGCTAACAATGTAGTAACTGTAGACAGTGCGAGGTAGAATCAATCAAGCTAGAAAATAACTTTGCTTTAAAGGCTGAGAAGGACAAAAGGTCAAAAGATATGGCATATGTATGCAACTAGACACAACAAGACACAAGAAATTATGAAACTTGTGCATAAAGTAAAGTTATTGAAGTGAAATCTTGGACTTAGGATGCATTTCTTGAATACGTCAACCATCTTTGAAAAGATAGTTTCGCAGCTCCTGCTGCTCCAAACATGTAAAGTTTTCCATCTTGACTTCCTTCAGCTTATGCCTCCAACAATATTTCAAAGGCAAATATGCACACCATGTTTTCTCATCTTCATATATAAACTTCAGTTTACTCTTCAACCCTAGATTACTTCGAACAAAACATAGTGTGTCCAGTTGAGGAGAAATCCAAAGCAAACTATCAAGAACATCCAAAACTGAGTAATTTTCTGCAGCGCTTTTAAATTCTATATGCAAGCAATCAGTACCATATAGTGGAGGAACCAAGTTTTTTCTCAAGTCCTTGGGTATGACTATCGCCTTTTCACCGTTGCACCATAACTGAATAGCCTTTGAATGCTTGAAGTTTCCAAGAAATCTCACGAGCTTAGAGTACCAATGAGTATCAAGTTTTTTTCCCACTTCCAAGTGGAGAAAAACTTTTAACAAAGGTGAAACTTTCAGTTTGAGTGTAGGCAGCTGACTAGTACAAACATAAGTAAATCTTGTTAAGTTAGGAGTATCCAGTTCAATATTAATCAGATTACAGCAGAACAATACATCAAAAACCTCAAGTCGATCACTTGTGATCTTGATTGTCTTCAATCCATTGCATCTCCATAGATGCAAGCTTTCAAGGTTGGGTAGACTGGAAAATATGACCTTCGAGATACAATCTTCGAGATACAATATTTTCAATGCTTTGCAAGCAGTTATATCAATGAAAGTATTTTCAAGATTGGGTGCCACAATATTAATAATCTGTAAATCAAAAAGACGAGTCTACCCAACCCTCCTCAGTTTGTGTAAAGTTCTTGTAATTCGTAAAGTGAATAGTCCGCGGCATTCATTTAGAGTTAAATCCTCTAAGTCATTGCAGCATTCACATAAAACTCGAATAAAATGCTCGCCCAAAAGTGCCTTAGAGAGGTGTAACATTCTCAAAGACGAAAATTTTATGCCATCGGGGGCAATTGAAGCTTAAATCCACTTAAATCAAGAATATTTAGGTGTTTGGCAGCAAAGATAGCTTCAGGCAAAGTGCTGCAACCAGAGAAAGGTGTATCTGGTGCATCTACACCTAAACCAACTCTTTGATGCTTAGATCTACGAGTGTCTCAATCCAATTATAGACATAAAAGCTCCATTCAATAAACGGTAATGTTAGCCAGAACTTTTGTATAGAAATCTTCTGCAGCTGCCAATTTGCTATAATTTGATCCACAATATTCACAAGCTTTGTTATGTTTTCTGATTGTATCCAACAGTCATCATCTCCTTTATTATACATAAAATTATAACCAAAATTTAAGTAAGAGAGAGAAGTCCAAGCACTATAACAAGTCTTAGACAATGTACTTAATCGTGCAGCTTCTTTAGATAAAAGAGAAGACTTAATTTTTTGCAAAATTGGTTCTGGCAATTTGGATATGTAATCCATTGCTGCATCCACACTTTTCTCTTCCATCCTTCTCAAAAATATTTTGACACAGAATCTATAGCCACCCCCAAGTTCTCAGCCTGCCGAAGTGAATATTTAAAGAAATATTTATGTTTTTTATCTTCTCCCAACCCTAGACGCAGCCTTAACCAGTTTATAAATACCAAATGCAAAAAAGGAAAAGTAATGAAAAGAAAAGCCTCTTAAGTTTCTGATTGAAAGTTATAAAAGCAAAACGTTTTTTATATGTAGGGTACGTACTACGTTGCGTTTTTGCATCTTTAATGTGTGCTTTATTTTGTGATTTGCAACCTATTCTGTTTTATTAATAATATATTTGTTTCCTTCTTTCTCCTCATACCACTTCCTTTTATGTTTACTCATCTTTATTAATATTCTCTTCCATTTCTTCGCTTGATTCTCGCCTATAATCAACAATATCCTTTTTTTACTCCAAATTATCTGCAAAATCCCCCAAACCTCTTCTTTATGTTTTTTTGACAATCCCAATACTTCCATGACCCTCTTATAAGTTAATAACAAATAGTTTTGGAAATGAATTAAAAATACAAAAAAAAAAATTGTTTGGGGGGGGGGGGGAGAGGACAGAGTCGGTGGATGGGTGTCCCGAGAAAAAAAAATAGAAAATTAAAAATACAAAAAAAAAATTGTTTTTGAATGGGGGGGGGGAGGATAGGATGGTGTAGAAAAATAAAAGAACATAAAATCGAAAATACAAAAAAAAGTCAAATTGGGGCAACTAAATAAATTTCTATATAAGCCGGGTTGAGATACTTTTTTGTTTTGGGTGAGTTTCATGGGTTGTATTAGTGCTGCTTAATGGGTCAGAATGAGCTATAAAATATAGAGAAATACTTACTTTATTGGGAATTTTTCATAAAGCACCACCGTGTTTGAGTACAATGTGTAGTGATTGATATGGTGATCGTATGTTGGAAACAAGCCTGGCATAGGATTCCGGATGTTGGAATTGGGCTATAAGGCTTATTTTCTTGAATAGGGAATATGTTCAGAATTTATCGAGCTTATGTGCTCAGCTAAGTTGTGGTAGCACGGGAAGGTGCATGAGATGCTAAATAATGATTTCAAACCACTCCAGTACAGTTCTCAGCACGTTCGAGGACAAACGTATGTTTAAGTGGGAGAGAATGTAACGACCCGACCAATCATTTTGAGTTCTAGAGCTCCGTTAAGAAGTCGGAGGCCATGAACAGCTTAATTTCAGGTATTATAACTTTTACGCATGGTCGAAATTTAATTTCAGGAAATTCGGAGTTGATTTGGGAAGAGAATTCTCCTTTTAGAAGCTTAAAGTTGAAAGAATGAACTAGAATTGGAATTGTTAGTAAACGACCTCGGAATCGGGATCTGAAGGTTCCAGCAGGTTCGTATGAAGATTTTGGACTTGGGCATTCGGGTTTTGGATAACCCGGGAGCGTTTTGGCATCTATTGTGGAAGTTAGTATTTTTGAAGAAATTTCATAAGTTTGGCTTGAAGTGCGTTTCAGTGATATCAATGTCCGTTTGGGATTTCGAGACTGGGAATTGCTCTGTATGATGATTCTGGAGTTGGGAGCGCGATTAGAAGTGAATTCGGGGTCCGTAGACCATTTTGAAGCCATTCGCCTAAAGATAGAAGTTGAAGTGTGACGACCTGGCCCGTCGTCACGGGAATTTCCACCCCGTTATGTTGTAATTACATATTTCCTGTTTTTATATCAGTGCTAGAGTCTATCGGGGGAGTTAGGAGTGCATTGGATTGAAAATGAGGCATATAGCCTTTTTGAATGAAACTTGAATAAGGAAAGTCAACCTGGAGTTGACTATTGAGTTAGAGCGCTCGGAACCGGATTTTGATGATTCGACTAGTTCCGGGGGATCATTTATGACTTAGGAGAACAATCGGAATTGAATTCGGAGGTCCGGTGTAGTTTTAAGCTTGAATTGGCTAAGGTTGAATTTTGGCGAAATCCGAATGGTAGGTGAGATTTTGATCCGGGGGTCGGAATGGAATTCGACAATTTCTGTAGCTTCGTTATGTGATTTTGGATATGTCTGCAAATTTTCAGGTCATTCGGACATCGTTTGATCGGGTTTAGGATTGAATGTTAGTTTTGAAAGTTTTGAAGAAACTTAGGCTTGAATCCGTGGATAATTGGTGATTTTGATGTTTCGTATGGTGTTTTTATGGTTGGAACAAGTTCGTATCATGTTTTGGAGTATGTTGGTGGTTTTCGTTGGGGTCCCGGGGTCTCGGGATGAATCCGGGGGTCCAAACGGACCATTTTTGGAAGAAAAGAGAAAAGTTGGCTGCTGTCATAAACGCAGCAGACATTTGCTCTCCGCGATCGCGGGGAGGGGGATGCGATCGCGTAGAGCTGGAGGCTAGGGCAACGCGATCGCAGGGGAAGCAGTCGCGATCGCGTAGAGTTAAAAGGGGGCACATCGCGATCGCAGGTTAATCTACGCGATCGCGTAGAAGAGAAATGGGTCCAGGCAAATATGTACTACGCGATCGCAGGGATGAAGGACGCGATCGCGTGAAGCAGGGGGATTGTGCATCGCGATCGCGTGAAGGATGTCGCGATCGCGTGAGGCCGAGATTTTGAGCATCGCGATCGCGTGAAGAAGATCGCGATCGCGTAGAAGAAATAATTCTGGCAGTGAAATTAAAACCAGAACAGAACCAGTCGCGGGTTCATATACCCAAGACGCCATTTTTGAGTTCTAGAGAGAGAAACTCACGGGAATTGCTGGTAATTCATCGGGGATTCATTGGAGGTAAGTTTTGTGGCTTAATTACATCATTTTAACATGAAATCCTTGGTTAAATCCCTGTAAATGGAAGATTTAAGGTGGGTTTGAGCCCTAAGCCTAAATTGAAGAAAAAACACTGATTTGAGTGGGCAAATGAAGTCCGATTTTGGTAAATTTTATATGCCTAGACTCGTATTGAGATGAGGATTCCGAATATGTGATTTTTGTAATTTTTCGACAAGTGTACCAAAAGTCGGGTTTTGACAACTTGTGGGTTTTGATATAAATTGGGTTATTTCGAATGAATTTCGTGAAATTAGCGTATATTGATGCATTCTCTATGATTTTGAGCAGATTTGGCATCCGAGGAGATTGATTTGCGAGGCAAGCGCAAGACGGATTGAAGCTTCTACCGGTTCGAGGTGAGTGGTAGTAGTAAATAATGTACTGAGGGTTTGAAACCCCGTACTAGCACTTCACAGTGCTATATTGAGATGAGACACACGTTCTATAACGGGTGTGGTGACATTGTGATTAGGGGTTCGGACTTAGTCCTTTCCGGCTGATAGAATACTGTGTTGTATGACGGTTACTGATACTATAACTGTACAATTGGGCTAATAGCCATGTTTGGGGCCTTGTGCCGATCTGTAGAGTATTAGGGAACCTATAGAGCTAGGTGACCCTTATAACGTGATTGAAAACATACACTCAGCCGTAGCTCTAGCTGTATAGCATAATATGAGCCCGTACTAGATGTGTACATTGAGAGAGATTATCTAGGGTGGAATTCCCTGTTCTAGTTGAGTGGGCCTGAAAGGCCAAGTTTATATTGACTGAGACAGGGTCTAGGACCCACTGTGATATATTATATTGGGCCCGAGAGGCCAAGCATATATTGATTGGGATAGGGTCGAGGACCCATTATGAGGTATTATATATATATACCTACATTGGATCGGGCTGCACGCCGCAGTAATATACATGTGATATACATGTAACATACATGTGGGACGGACTGCACGCCGCAGTATTATTGCGCTTGGGCTGTAAGAGCCCCTTCGGAGTCTGAGTCTGCACACATTCTCAGTGAGCACTGGTGTATATGATGGGATCGGGCTGCACGCCGCAGTAGTATAGAGATATATACATATATATATTGGATCGGACTGCACGCCGCAGTAATATTTGTGTGGATCGTGCTGCACGCCGCAGTATTTTAGTGCTTGGGCCTAGGGAGCCCCTCCGAAGTCTGTATACACCCCCAGTGAGCGCCGTCGACGTAAAATGGAGCGGGCTGCGCGCCGCAGCGGTATATGTATTGGAGCGGGCTGCACGCCGCAGCATTATACTTATTCATACCCTACTATTTACTTAAATACTTATACATTATAGACATAAGTATGTGTCTTCATATGTTGAGATGGCCGTACACCGTAGGGGTACGAGTGAGGGTTAGTTCGGGGTGGAATCTTGTAGAGATAAACGTAGATTGGAGATTAGAGTACTACTATAGTGATGACGTACCTGTGAGGGTTGCCTTAGAACTGCTAAGTGATAGCACAGGATTTCTTACCTTCAGTTATTATTTATTATTGTTACTCACCGAGTTGAAATATACTCACCCCACTCCCCTGCACTTTCTGTGCAGATCCACAGGTGCCCGAGAGCAGTTGAGACATTGTAGCTGCTGATCCTTGTCTACTTTTGCGGAGATTACGAGGTAGCTGCCAGCGTCCGCAGAGCTTGTTTTCTCCTTCTTTATCATCTTGTTGATTTCCTATTTGACTAGACTTGGTTGTATTAGGATGCTATTCTGTAGAGGCTCAGTCTCGTGACACCACGATATGTTGGGACCGTATTTTGTATGTTTTACGTTTCGATTATCACCCGATATAATTAATTACTGTTTGAGTTTAATTTGATTAATAACTGGCTGGTTTAAGGGATAATATGGTCGGGCTTGCCTAGCATTGTGTTGGGCGCCATCACGACCGGGGTTTGGGTCGTGACAAGTTGGTATCGGAGCCCAGGTTAACAGGTCTCGCGAGTCATGAGCCGGTTGGTAGAGTCTCGTGGATCGGTGCGGGGACGCCTGTACTTATCCTCGGGAGGCTGCAAACCTTTTAGGAAAAGTTTCAATTCTTGGAATTCTTGTCGTGCGATTACTTTTGACTTGAACTGAACTTTGACATTCTATTCTCTCGCAGATGGCGAGAACTCGATCATCCGGACGTGGAGGACGACCACCACTACCACTTGCTAGAGGCCGTGGACGCGGTCGTGGTCGTGGCGGAGTTAGGGCAGCTGAGGCAGTGCCAGCTGACCCACAGCCCCCAGTTGCAGAGGTTCCTCCAACAGCAGTTATACAGGCACCAGCAGTGCCCATTGTTATTCCGGGTCTCGAGGAGAACTTAGCCCAGATACTATCAGTTTGCACTGGCCTAGCCCAGGTATTCTCAGCCACCACTACAACGGCTACTTCTCAGGCAGGGGGAAGTAGTCAGACCCCCGCTGCTCGCACACCAGAGCAGGTGGTGCAGGGCTTACAGACACTGGGAGCAGCTTCATCTTAGCCGGTTGTACCAGTTTAGGATTTTGTGGCTCCAACTATACTAGACGACGAGCAGCATTGTCTCGAGAGGTTCACCAGGTTATCTCCTCCAGTGTTCACTGGTGCTCCGGGCGAGGACGCCCAAGGTTTTCCGGATAAGTGCCGTCGGATGCTTCGTACGGTAGGGATATTGGAGTCCAGTGGGGTATCTTTCACTACCTTTCAGTTTCAGGGACCAGCCTTTGCTTGGTGGGAGGCTTATGAGCGCCGCAGGCCAGCCGGAGCAGCACCACTATCATGGCCAGAGTTCTCCACTATGTTCTTGGAGAAATGGGTGCCTCGATCTCAGAGAGAGGAGATGCGTAGGAAGTTTGAGGGTCTCCGTCCGGGGGACATGTCAGTGTCAGAGTATGAGATCAGGTTTACAGAGTTGTCCAGATATGCACCGTGGTTGGTTCATTCCGACAGAGAGAGGATTGGGCGCTTCGTGGACGGCCTCATTTATCCCATTCGTATTCCGATGACTCGGGAGAGGGTTTTGAGTCGTACATTTGAGGATGCTGTGGATATTGCTCGCGACATTGAGACAGATCATCGCAGGGAGCGGGATGAGAGGGAGGCCAAGAGGCCTCGAGGAGCAGCTAGTTCCGGTGGCACTCAGACCAGAGGCCAGAGTCAGCAGAGCCGAGGTCGCTCTTTCAGGTCTTCGCAGTCGGGACGCTCAGATCGTCGCAGATGGTCTTCTAGGCAGGGTTATCAGGGTTCGCACCAGAGCCAGCCATCTCTCAGTGCCATGCCAGCTCGGAGTTCTTCATAGGCCCCATCTGCTCAGGGTTCATCTCGGCCTAGTTCATCAGCTGGCCACTCCAGCACCAGGGGTCCATATCAGTCTCAGTACCCAGCACCGGGGAGTTGCTACGAGTGCGGAGAGTTTGGGCACCACCGTAGGGAGTGTCCCCGTCTTGTTTCCGGATCTTATCAGCAGAGAGGGCAGCCCTCGTCATCTGGTCCTTCTACTTCAGCACCCGCCCCGCCAGCTAGGGGTGAGGGTCAGGCAGCTAGGGGTCACCCTCGAGGGGGAGGCCGATCGGGCGGACGGGCTAGATGTTATGCTCTGCATGGCCGATCTGAGGCCATTACTTCTGATGCTGTCATTACAGGTATTATTTCAATCTGCCACGGAGATGCCTCGGTATTGTTTGATCCCGGTTCTACTTATTCTTATGTGTCTACATATTTTGCTCCTCATTTGGGCACGTCCCGAGGGAGTCTTGAGCTACCAGTGCATGTATCTACCCCGGTAGGGGATACTATTATTGTGGACCACGTATACCGGTCCTGTTTGGTCACTATTGGAGGTCTGGAGACCCGAGTGGACCTGTTGCTTCTCAGCATGATTGATTTTGATGTTATATTGGGCATGGACTGGCTATCTCCATGTCATGCTATTCGGGACTGTCATGCTAAGACAGTCACTTTGGCTATGCCGGGCATTCAGAGGATCGAGTGGCGAGGCACGACTGAGTATGTACCTAGCAGGGTAATATCTTTCCTCAAGGCCCAACGAATGGTTGGGAAGGGATGTCTCTCTTATTTAGCATTTGTGCGGGAAGTCGAGGCCCAGACTCCCAGTATTGATTCTGTTCCCATTGTGCGAGACTTTCCTGATGTGTTTCCCTCAGACCTGCCGGGCATGCCGCCGGACAGGGATATTGATTTTGGTATCGATTTGGTGCCGGGCACTCAGCCTATTTCTATTCCTCCGTATCGTATGGCACCAGCCGAGTTGAAGGAATTGAAGGAGCAGCTCCAGGAACTCCTAGATAAGGGGTTCATTCAGCCGAGTGTGTCGCCGTGGGGTGCACCGGTCCTGTTTGTTAAGAAGAAGGACGGATCTATGAGGATGTGTATTGACTATAGGCAGCTAAACAAAGTAACAGTGAAGAATAAGTATCCTCTGCCTCGTATTGATGATTTATTTGATCAGGCTCCAGGGAGCTAGGGTGTTCTCGAAGATTGATCTTCGTTCAGGCTACCATCAGCTGAAGATTAGAGAGTCTGACATTATGAAGACTGCATTCCGGACCGGATATGGTCACTATGAGTTCCTTGTGATGTCTTTTGGGCTGACCAACGCCCCAGCAGCATTTATGCATCTGATGAACAGTGTATTCAGGCCGTATCTTGATTCATTTGTGATCGTATTCATTGATGACATACTAGTCTACTCTCGTAGCCGGGAGGAGCATGCTCGGCACTTGAGTATTGTATTGCAGAGATTGAGAGAGGAGAAGTTGTATGCCAAGTTCTCCAAATGTGAGTTCTGGCTTGAGTCCGTGGCATTATTAGGGCACGTGGTGTCCCGTGATGGTATTCAGGTAGATCCGAGGAAGGTCGAGGCAGTGCAGAGTTGGCCCAGACCGACCTCAGTTACTGAGATCCGTAGCTTTCTGGGATTGGCGGGGTATTATCGCCGATTCGTTCAGGGGTTCTCTTCTATTGCTTCACCCTTGACTAGATTGACTCGGAAGGGTGTTCCTTTCTTATGGTCCGAGGAGTGCGAGGAGAGCTTTCAGAAGCTCAAGACAGCATTGACCACAGCACCAGTCTTGATTCTACCGACAGCTTCAGATTCTTATACTGTCTATTGTGATGCCTCGGGAGTGGGCATTGGTTGTGTGTTGATGCAGGAGGGTAGGGTCATTGCTTATGCTTCTCGTCAATTGAAGCCCCACGAGAAGAACTACCCTGTTCATGATTTGGAGCTAGCAGCCATAGTTCATGCTTTGAAGATTTGGAGGTATTACCTGTATGGCGTCTCCTGTGAGGTGTTCACGGATCATCGCAGCCTTCAGCACTTATTCAGACAGAAGGACCTTAATTTGAGGCAGCGGAGGTGGTTGGAATTGCTTAAGGACTATGATATCACTATTTTGTATCATCCGGGAAGGCCAATGTGGTGGCCGATGCCTTGAGTCGGAAGGCGGTTAGCATGGGCAGCTTAGCTTTCATCCCGGTTGGGGAGAGGCCATTTGCTTATGATGTTCAGGCCCTAGCCAATCGGCTAGTGAGATTAGATATTTCGGAGCCGAGTCGGGTGTTGGCTTGTGTTGTTTCTCGATCTTCCTTATATGATCGCATCGGGGAGCGACAGTATGATGACCCACATTTGCTTGTCCTTAAGGACAGAGTGCAGCATAATGATGTTAGAGATGTGACTATCGACAGTGATGGTGTTCTGAGGATGCAGGGCCGTATATGTGTGCCCAATGTTGATGGTTTGCGGGAGTTGATACTTGAGGAGGCACATAGTTCGCGGTACTCTATTCACCCAGGTGCCGCAAAGATGTACCAAGACTTGAGACAGCACTACTGGTGGAGGAGAATGAAGATGGATATTGTTAGGCATGTAGCTAAGTGCCTCAGTTGCCAGCAGGTCAAGTATGAGCATCAGAGACCGGGCGGTGTTCTTCAGCGTTTGGTTATTCCCGAGTGGAAATGGGAGAGGATCACCATGGATTTTGTTACTGGGCTACCTCGGACAGCGAGGAAGTTTGATTCTGTATGGGTGATTGTTGATCGGCTGACTAAGTCCGCACATTTCATCCCGGTTAGTACTACTTACTCATCGGAGCGGTTGGCATCGATCTTTATTCGGGAGATTGTCAGGTTGCATGGGGTCCCAGTGTCTATTATATCTGACAGAGGCACTCAGTTCACTTCTCAGTTTTCGAGAGCATTTCAGGCGAGAGATGGGTACGAGGGTTGAGTTGAGTACAGCATTTCACCCCCAGACAGACGGGCAGTCTGAGCGTACTATTCAGATCCCGGAGGATATGTTGCGAGCATGTGTGATTGACTTTGGTGGTTCGTGGGATGAATTCTTACCACTTGCTGAGTTTGCCTACAACAACAGCTTCCAGTCGAGTATTCAGATGCGTATGAGGCATTGTATGGTAGACGGTGTAGATCTCCCGTCGGATGGTTTGAGCCTGGTGAAGTTAGATTGATAGGGACTGATTTAGTCCAGGATGCTCTGGATAGAGCAAAGTTGATCCAGGAGAGGCTTCGTACAGCACAGTCTCGTCAGAAGAGTTATGCGGACCGTAGAGTTCGAGAGTTGTCTTTCATGGTTGGTGACAGAGTATTGTTGAAGATTTCACCTATGAAGGGTGTCATGAGGTTCGGGAAGAAAGGGAAGTTGAGTCCCGGGTATATTGGCCCTTTTGAGATACTCAGGAGAGTTGGAGAGGTGGCATATGAGTTGGGCTTGCCACCCAGCTTATCCAGCGTTCATCCACTATTCCATGTGTCTATGCTCCGGAAGTACATTGGAGACCCGTCCCATGTATTAGACTTCAGTACCATTCAGCTTGATGGTGATCTATCCTATGACGTGGAGCCTATTGCTATTTTGGGTCGCCAAGTAAGAAAGTTGAGGTCGAAGGAGGTTGCATCAGTTAAGGTTCAGTGGAGAGGTCGACCCGTAGAGGAGGCTACTTGGGAGGTTGAGCAGGAGATGCGGAGCAGATACCCTCAGCTATTTGAGACTTCAGGTATGTTTCTTGACCCGCTCGAGGACGAGCGTTTGCTTAAGAGGGGAGAATGTGACGACCTGGCCCGTCGTCACGGGAATTTCCACCCCGTTATGTTGTAATTACATATTTCCTGTTTTTATATCAGTGCTAGAGTCTATCGGGGGAGTTAGGAGTGCATTGGATTGAAAATGAGGCATATAGCCTTTTTGAATGAAACTTGAATAAGGAAAGTCAACCTGGAGTTGACTATTGAGTTAGAGCGCTCGGAACCGGATTCTGATGATTCGACTAGTTCCGGGGGATCATTTATGACTTAGGAGAACAATCGGAATTGAATTCGGAGGTCCGGTGTAGTTTTAAGCTTGAATTGGCTAAGGTTGAATTTTGGCGAAATCCGAACGGTAGGTGAGATTTTGATCCGGGGGCCGGAATGGAATTTCGACAATTTCTGTAGCTTCGTTATGTGATTTTGGATATGTCTGCAAATTTTTAGGTCATTCGGACATCGTTTGATCGGGTTTAGGATTGAATGTTAGTTTTGAAAGTTTTGAAGAAACTTAGGCTTGAATCCGTGGATAATTGGTGATTTTGATGTTTAGTATGGTGTTTTTATGGTTGGAACAAGTTCGTATCATGTTTTGGAGTATGTTGGTGGTTTTCGTTGGGGTCCCGGGGGTCTCGGGATGAATCCGGGGGTCCAAACGGACCATTTTTGGAAGAAAAGAGAAAAGGTGGCTGTTGTCATAAACGCAGCAGACATTTGCTCTCCGCGATCGCGGGGAGGGGGATGCGATCGCGTAGAGCTGGAGGCTAGGGCATCGCGATCGCAGGGCAAAGTAGTCGCGATCGCGTAGAGTTAAAAGGGGGCACATCGCGATCGCAGGTTAATCTACGCGATCGCGTAGAAGGGAAATGGGTCCAGGCAAAAATGTGCTACGCGATCGCAGGGATGAAGGACGCGATCGCGTGAAGCAGGGGGATTGTGCATCGCGATCGCGTGAAGGATGTCGCGATCGCGTGAGGCCGAGATTTTGAGCATCGCGATCGCGTGAAGAAGATCGCGATCGCGTAGAAGAAATAATTCTGGCAGTGAAATTAAAACCAGAACAGAACCAGTCGCGGGTTCATATACCCAAGACTCCATTTTTGAGTTCTAGAGAGAGAAACTCACGGGAATTGTTGGTAATTCATCGGGGATTCGTTGGAGGTAAGTTTTGTGGCTTAATTACATCATTTTAACATGAAATCCTTGGTTAAATCCCTGTAAATGGAAGATTTAAGGTGGGTTTGAGCCCTAAGCCTAAATTGAAGAAAAACACACACTGATTTGAGTGGGCAAATGAAGTCCGATTTTGGTAAATTTTATATGCCTAGACTCGTATCGAGATGAGGATTCCGAATATGTGATTTTTGTAATTTTTCGACAAGTGTACCAAAAGTCGGGTTTTGACAACTTGTGGGTTTTGATATAAATTGGGTTATTTCGAATGAATTTCGTGAAATTAGCGTATATTGATGCATTCTCTATGATTTTGAGCGGAGTTGGCATCCGAGGAGATTGATTTGCGAGGCAAGCGCAAGGCGGATTGAAGCTTCTACCGGTTCGAGGTGAGTGGTAGTAGTAAATAATGTACTGAGGGTTTGAAACCCCGTACTAGCACTTCACAGTGCTATATTGAGATGAGACACACGTTCTATAACGGGTGTGGTGACATTGTGATTAGGGGTTCGGACTTAGTCCTTCCCGGCTGATAGAATACTGTGTTGTATGACGGTTACTGAGACTATAACTGTACAATTGGGCTGATAGCCATGTTTGGGGCCTTGTGCCGATCTGTAGAGTATTAGGGAACCTATAGAGCTAGGTGACCCTTATATCGTGATTGGAAACATACACTCGGCCGTAGCTCTAGCTGTATAGCATAATATGAGCCCGTACTAGATGTGTACATTGAGAGAGATTATCTAGGGTGGAATTCCCTGTTCTAGTTGAGTGGGCCTGAAAGGCCAAGTTTATATTGACTGAGACAGGGGTCTAGGACCCACTGTGATATATTATATTGGGCCCGAGAGGCCAAGCATATATTGATTGGGATAGGGTCGAGGACCCATTATGAGGTATTATATATATATACCTATATTGGATCGGACTGCACGCCGCAGTAATATACATGTGATATACATGTAACATACATGTGGGACGGACCGCACGCCGCAGTATTATTGCGCTTGGGTTGTAGGAGCCCCTTCGGAGTCTGAGTCTGCACACATTCTCAGTGAGCACCGGTGTATATGATGGGATCGGGCTGCACGCCGCGGTAGTATAGAGATATATACATATATATATTGGATCGGACCGCACGCCGCAAGTAATATTTGTGTGGATCGTGCCGCACGCCGCAATATTTTAGTGCTTGGGCCTAGGGAGCCCCTCCGAAGTCCGTATACACCCCCAGCAGTGAGCGCCGTCGACGTAAAATGGAGCGGGCCGCGCGCCGCAGCGGTATATGTATTGGAGCGGGCTGCACGCCGCAGCATTATACTTATTCATACCCTACTATTTACTTAAATACTTATACATTATAGACATAAGTATGTGTCTTCATATGTTGAGATGGCCGTACACCGTAGGGGTACGAGTGAGGGTTAGTTCGGGGTGGAATCTTGTAGAGATAAACGTAGATTGGAGGTTAGAGTACTACTATAGTGATGACGTACTTGTGAGGGTTGCCTTAGAACTGCTAAGTGATAGCACAGGATTTCTTACCTTCAGTTATTATTTATTATTGTTACTCACCGAGTTGAAATATACTCACCCCACTCCCCTGCACTTTCTGTGCAGATCCACAGGTGCCCGAGAGCAGTTGAGACATTGTAGCTGCTGATCCTTGTCTACTTTTGCGGAGATTACGAGGTAGCTGCCAGCGTCCGCAGAGCTTGTTTTCTCCTTCTTTATCATCTTGTTGATTTCCTATTTGCCTAGACTTGGTTGTATTAGGATGCTATTCTCTAGAGGCTCAGTCTCGTGACACCACGATATGGTTGGGATCGTATTTTGTATGTTTTACGTTTCGATTATCACCTGATATGATTAATTACTGTTTGAGTTTAATTTGATTAATAACTGGCTGGTTTAAGGGATTATATGGTCGGGCTTGCCTAGCATTGTGTTGGGCGCCATCACGACCAGGGTTTGGGTCGTGACATGAAGGTTTTTGGAGAGTTTGACCGGGGGGTTGACTTTTTAATATTGAGGTCGGAATCAAATTCCGAAAGTTGGAATAGGTCCGTAATGTCAATTATGATTGGAGTACAAAATTTGAAGTCAATCGGACGTGATTTGATAGGCTTAAACATCAAAAATAGAAGTTGGAATGTTCAAAGTTCATAAAACTTGAATTGGGGTGTAATTCATGAATTTAGCGTTGTTTGTTATGATTTGAGGCCTCGAGAAAGTTCGTAACGTGTGTTGGGACTGGTTGGTATGATTGGTTGGGGTCCCGGGGGCCTCGAGTGGTTAGAGGATTAAATTGGGAGGTTGAAGAACAGATGAAAGGGATCTAGTTGCTGGTATTTCCGCTTCTGCGAAAATGGGACCGCAAAAGCGGCCCCGCAAAAGCGATTAAGTAACCGCAGAAGCGGTTGGCAGTGAAAGGAAGCAGGGATCGCTTGTGAAGCCAGTTATCCGCAAAAGCGGTAGAGGGTACCGCAGAAGCAAAATGGTCCGAAGGGTCGTGGGCCGCATATGTGGTCAAGGTTCCACGGAAGCGGGACCACATTTGCGGAAAGTGCATCGTAGAAGCGAAAGGCGGCTATGTCATGGAAGCCGTAGAAACAGCCTATTTTACACAAAAGCGAAGCCGCTTAAGCGGCTATAATTCAGCAGAAGCGGGAATTGCTGGAGCATTGAGATTGTTTTAAATCGGGATCTTGGTTCTTTTCCCCCATTTTACATGGATTGGGGGGCGATTTTTGGAGAGCTTCAAGGAAGGTTTTCACCATCAATGTTAAGATAAGATACTACTACTTATTCCCAAGTTAAATGCAAGATTATACTATCAAATTGGACATGAGAATTAGAGTAAATATTGGGGTTTTGGTTGGAAACCTAGAAAATTATAAACTTGGATTTTTGCCATTATTTTGAGTATGGAATTGGGATAAATTCATATATTTGAGTTCCTAAGGTCATTAGTAACCTTTATCTTCGTAAAATTTTGGATTTCAGGCACGTAGGATCGAGGGCATTTTGGTCCTTTCACAGACCTCCGGCTGGATTTGAAATGGATCAGGTAGGGCATCCGTTTACGACGTGGGTTACTAAACGGAGTTGGAAACTTGTATAATCTAAATTATTAACAAGTATTTGGGTATATTCCCCTTAGTTTGTCGTTAATTGGCTCGTTTTGGTGCATTGTGCGTTGGTTCAAGCTTTCGAAATGATGTAGAACGCCGATTGCGAGTCTTCGGAGCGAGGTGAGTCTCGTTTCTAATTTTGTGAGGGGGAAATTACGCCATAGGTGAGTAAAATATATATGTTCTCCTATTTATGGTAGCTACGCACGCACGAGGTGACGAGAGTCCGTGCTTAGCTACTATTATGCTATTATCGATGTAGTTAGGACTCAAAAGCATGTATACGTGGATTAATTGTGAACGCATTGGTAGTTTAAATTGCTTAACTCACATCGAATTAGTAAGTAAATTTCTAAAAGAATTAAACTTCATTTCTTAAAT
Source organism: Nicotiana noctiflora (assembly GCA_032618575.1). Lineage (NCBI taxonomy): Eukaryota > Viridiplantae > Streptophyta > Magnoliopsida > Solanales > Solanaceae > Nicotiana > Nicotiana noctiflora. Next base: position 216,676 of record JASVEL010003702.1, on the reverse strand, counting down.
TGTTAAAGGAGAATTTGTTTTATTTGAATAAATATTTCTCGATAAGTTCGTATGTGACTGATTGAGCATGTACTTTATATGTGCCTGCGTCGCATGGATGATTCGCGAGCAGGATATGTGTTTAATTATGGACCGGGCCAAACACCTCAGTGATAATAGATGCATCTATGGTTCATGCCGCTCGACCTTCGGCATTGCACAATTTACATTCTGTTGGAGTGGGCCGTCGACCTGGGCATGATTTGCGCATGTTTATCTGTTACTTAACAACTGCGAATGTGGAATAGGTCCTACGTGGCTTGATATAAACTGATAAGATAATAAAGGATAGACTTTGGAAGCCATTGATTTATTGTTGAAGGTGCTTACCTATTTTCCTGGCTTCACAATTAGAAATTTTATATAAATCCATGATTATTCTCGCACTTATAGAATATTGATAATTGACCTCTAGTGAGTGTCGAAGTTGGCCATCTCGTCAAGTTGGCCATCTCGTCTCTACACCTTCGGGATTTGGCGGGATACTCACTGAGTACACGTTGATTATGTATTCATACTACACTTCTATGCATTTTTTTTGCACAGGTATATATACACTTCTAGCGGACTACTGGGCGCAACAGCATGGACGATTCAGGGACTAGGTGAGTTGCAATATTCAAGGCAGCCCGTCGCTCTTTAAAGCTCCTTTCTAGTAACTATACTTCTTTTTTGTCCATTGTATTCCGGATGGATGTTTGTACTTTATGTCTTTATCAGTATTTTCTCATGCACTTGTGACACCGAGTTTCTGGGAGGGTTTCAGTAAATCTTTGTACTATTTATTATTATTTAAGTTTGAATTCAAGGAATGATCTTTAGTTATGTGAAACGGAAGAGAAAAAACTTGGATTTTCAAAAGTATTAAAGTGGAATTAATTGGTAATTTAATTTGGCTAGCCCGACAGCGGTGTCCGGTGCCACCACGACCCTTAGTGGATTTTGGGTCGTGACATGAACAATTTCCCGGATATAGATCTCTGCCAACCGCTCTGAAGAATAGGTAGTACACATAAGAATGAAGTGCGTGGATTTGGTTAGCCAATCTACAATCACCTAAATAGCATCGAACTTCTTTAAAGTTCGTGGGAGCCCACTACAAAGTCCATGGTGATCAGCTCCCACTTCCACTCTGGAATATCCATCTGCTGAGGCAAGCCACCCAGTCTCTGATGCTCATATTTCACTTGCTGATAATTGAGACACCGAGCTACAAATCTCACAATGTCCTTCTTCATTCTCCTCCACCAATAATATTATTTTAGATCCCCATACATCTTTATGGCACCCGAATAAATGAAATACCGCGAGCTATGGGCCTCCTCAAGAATCAACTCTCTAAGCCCATCCACATTGGGCATAAAAATCCGGCCTTGCATCCTCAACACCCCATCATCACCGATGGTCACATCTCTTGCATCGCCGTGCTGAACTCTATCCTTAAGGACAAGAAAATGAGGATCATCATACTGGTGCTCTCTGATGCGATCAAATAAGGAAGATCAAGAAATCACACTAGATAATACCCGATTAGGCTCTGAAATATCCGACCTCACGAAGTGATTGGCCAAAGACTGAACATCAACGGCAAGCGGTCTCCCACCAACAGGAATAAATGCAAGACTGCTCGTATTCACCGCCTTCCGACTCAAAGCATCGGCCACTACATAGACCTTCCTCATATGGTACAAAATAGTAGTATCATAGTCCTTTAGAAATTCCAACCATCTCCGCTACCTCAAATTGAGATCATTCTGTTTGAACAAGTGCTGGAGGCTACGATGATCTGTAAACACCTTGCAAGACACACCATACAAATAATGCCTCCAAAACTTTAATGTGTGATCAATGGAAGCAACTCAAGATCATGAACATGGTAGTTCTTTTCATAGGGCTTCAGCCGCCGAGAAGCAAAAGCAATAACTCTACCCTCCTGCATCAACACATATCCAATACCCACTATTGAGGCATCATAATCCACTATATATGAACCTGAACCTGATGGTAAAACTAACAATGGAGCTGTGGTTAAGGAAACCTTGAACTTCTGGAAGCTCGCCTCACACTCATCCGACCACTGAAATGGAACACCCTTCTGAGTCAATTTGGTCAAGGGTGTGCAATAGATGAAAGCCCCTTAAAGAACCAGCGGTAATAACCCGCCAAATAAAGAAAACTACGAATCTCTATGGCTAACCTTAGCCAACTCTGAACCGCTTATATCTTCTTCAGATCAACCTGAATACCTTCACTGGACACCACGTGCCCCAAAAAAGCCACTGAAACAAGCCAAAACTCATATTTGGAGAACTTTGCGTAAAGTTTCTCCTCCCTCAATCTCTGTAACACAACTCTCAAGTGCTCGCGTGCTCCTCCTGACAACGCGAGTATAGCAAAATATCATCAATGAAAACTCTAACGAACGAGTCGATATAAGGCCAAAACATGTTGTTCATCAAATGCATGAACACTGTTGGGGCATTGTTCAGTCCAAAAGACATTACAAGAAACTCATAATGACCATATCGGGTCTTAAAGGATGTCTAAAGAATATCCGAGTCCCTGATCTTATACCCTGAACGCAGATTAATCTTGGAGAAAACCCTCGCTCTCTAAAGCTGGTCGAACAAATTGTCAATGCGAGGCAGGGATACTTGTTCTTAATTGCGAGCTTACTCAACTACCTTTAATCAATGCACATCCTCATTGTGCCATCCTTCTTTTTCTCGAATAGAATAGGCGCACCCCACGGCGAAACACTAGGACGAATGAATCCCTTATCAAGAAGCTCCTGAAGCTATTTCTTCAGCTCCTTCAACTCCGCTGGTGCCATACGATACAGTGGAATAGAAATAGGCTGAGTGCCCCGCACCATATCAATACCAAAATCGATATCCCTATCCGGTGGCATGCCCGACAGATCTGTGGGAAACACATTGGTAAAACCCCTCACAAATCAATGGTGGGAGTCTCTGCTCTAACATCCTCCATAAATTCGAAGTATGAAAGACAAACTTTCCCAACCATGTGCTGGGCCTTCAAGAATAAGATTGCCATACTGGGAACATAATCAGGCAAACATCGCCACTCAATCATTGGCACACCCATCATAGCTAACGTCACTGTCTTGGCGTGACAGTACAAAATAGCCCGGTACGAAGATAACCAATCCATGCCTAATATCACATCGAAGTCCACCATGCAAAGTAAAAGAAGATCCACTCGGGTGTCAAGACCCCCAATAGACACAACGCACGATCGGTATACATAGTCTACTATAATAGTATCGCCCACCAGAGTGGAGACATGAATAGAAGAAACGAGGGACTCGTAGGGCGTATCCAAATAATGGACAAAATATGATAACACATAAGAGAAAGTAGAACCAGGGTCAAGTAACACAGGGTCATATCTGTGGCTAACTGAGACGATACCTGTAATCACCGTATCTGAAGTAATAACATCAGGTCTAGCTAGAAGGTCATAGAAATGGGTCTGACAACCACCAAATCGACATCCCCCTCTGGGGAGACCCTTTAGATGACTGTCCTCCACCCCTAGCTGGCTGGGTGGATGGTGAAGTAACCGGCACCGAAGCTGATGGCGGACCCTTCTACTGAGATGAACCTCTAAGGCGACGAGGACACTGCCTCCACATATGTCCCAACTCTCCACACTCATAACAACTCTTTGGTTCCAGAGACGGGGACTGAAGGGAACCTCTAGCACCGGAATGACTAGCAGATGCACCTAGTATAAAAGAGCCCTGAACTAACGAAGCACGGGACGAACTCTAGGCTAGAAGGGCACTGAGTGATGACTGACCTAAATAAAAAAAGTGAGAACTATGACCCGATGACGCCCCATGATAACCTGAGCGAGCTGACTAAGCATGTCTGAATGGACGGACTCTGCCGTGATGAAACTAACCTCTCGAAGGAGCATCACCATAACTACCAGATCGCCAAGGCCTCTTGGCCTCCCTCTCATCTCTCTTATGGCGTCAAACTGACTCAATCTCGCGAGCAATGTCAACAACCTCCTCAAAAGTAGCACCAGACACTGTCTCCCTAGTCATGAGAATCCAAAGTTGATATATGAGGTCATCAATAAACCTCCCGATCCTCTCTCTATTCATAGAAACCAACTAGATAGCATGACGGGCTAACTCTGAGAACCTCATCTCATACAATGTCACAGTCATACAGGACTGTGGTGCATACTTCTCCAGAAATAGAGTGGAGAACTACTACTAGGTAAGAGGCAGTGCACCAACAGGTCTACGCCTCTCATATTCCCCCACCAAGTGAGGGAAGCTCCAGCAAATTGAAAAGTCGCGAATGCGATCCCACTGGTCTCTAGAATACCTATTGTGAAGAAACCTCTGATATCTGTCCAATAAACCCTGGGCATCCTCGCCTTCTACACCACTAAAAGTCGGAGGCTGGAGTCTGCCAAACCTTTCCAATCTGCGCTGCTCGTCCTCTTACATAACTGGAGCTACATAACCCTTAGTAGTTGGTACCGATTGTGCCTCCGGTGTCTACAATCCTGAACAAGCTGTTCGGGTGTGCGAGAAGTGGGAGTTTGAGTGCCTCCCCCGGCCTGAGAAGTATCTACCATAGTAGAGATTGCAAATTCTGAGCGAGACTGGTACACACTGTCAAGATCTGAGCTAAGGTTTCTTGAAGACCTGAAATGACAATAGGCACAATCGGTGCCTGAGCTGGCGCTGCTGGACTGTCCATAACTGAACCTGATCCTGAATAGGTGTTGCTAGTAGATCTGCATATGCTGCCCTAGCTACTATGCATGCTACACCCCTACCTCTACCACATCCTCGACCGCATCCTCGGCCTCTAGTGGCCCCAGTTGGTGGTGTTGGTGGTCGTCTATCCTGATCGGTAGTGCATGTCCTCACTATATGTGAGAGAATAGAGTAACATAAGTTTATTGCTAGCATCAACAGATTCACACGGCATGATTTAAGTATGAGAAGTTTTTCCTAAAGGTTCTGCTGCCTCCCGAGGATAGATACAGAACTCTCCGTAACGATCCGCGAGACTCTACTAAACCTGCCCATGACTCATGACACCTATGTAATGTAGGCTCTGATACCAAGTAGTTACGACCCCAGATCGGACCTCGTCGTGATGGCGCCTCTTATGAAACAAGGCCAGCTAACACAAACCCTTAAACTATTTAAAAACTGTCATAATAATTGATTTTACGTCATAAATAACTATAAATAGAACAATTGCGAAAATAATAGAGCCCGACATCGGGGTGTCACCAGTGATGAGCATCTAAACATCTGTCTATGAGTATGAAAAAGATTACACAGCCTATTACAGAACTAGTACGAAGGAAAGTAAAGATAGGAAGGACAAACACTAGGCTGCGAATGTCGAGCAACTACCTAGTCAACTCCAAGCAGCCTGCTGGAAAGCAATCAGCCCTCACTAGCGTGACCCAAGACTTCTGAATTTGCACATAGGGTGCAGGGAGTAATGTGAGTACGCCAACTTAGTAAGTAATAAAAGTAAAGGCAGTTGAGCGATAAGAAAACACGTAAAACACAACAAAATGCTACAAAGAGGCAGTATAAACCAGAACAAGGCAATAAAATAGTAAAAACTTGTAGAGACACCATAGTTCAGTAAAAACCTCTTTAAAACATCTTTTAGCAATCAAACGAGTAAATGAAACGCAGTGAGAAAAGATAGACACATAAAATCAGCCCCTCGGGCAAAATACCAACAGAATCAGCTCCTCGGGCTATCTCACAATCACTTATATCAGCCTTTCGGGCAAGAACATGGAACAACATTAGCCCCTCGCGTTATATGATATCTCACATTAGGTATCTGTACTCACTGGGGGTGTACAGACTTCGGGAGGGGCCCCTTACGGCCTAAGCGCAATAACAAGCCATCTCGTAGCATAATCAAACAGGCTCTTAGCTTGATATCAAGCCACCTTGTGACATAACAACTCAGGCCCTCGGCCTCATAATCATGAATCAGTATAATACTGTGGCGGCGTCTAGCCCGATCCCACAGTATCCTCATAATACAGACCTTCGACCTTATTCAATCAGAATCTCACAAGCCACACGGGCAACAGTAAAACATGATGCTCAGCCCAAAATATCATTCAAAATATCAAAAACGAGTAAAGATGGTTGAGTTGTGAAAACAGTAGAAAATATCTTGACCGAGTACAAATACGAAGTCAAAACAGTGAAAAATAGTAGCAAAATCCCATAAGGGTCCAAACAATTGGCATGAGGCTTAAATATGTCATTTATCCCAAAACATGATGATAACAAATAGTTTTCAATCAAATACGCAGTTAAACAGTCATACAGGACAAACTAAGTCATAATCCCCAATAGTGCACGATCCCACGCTCGTCATCTAGCATGTGTGTCACCTCAAAGTAGAACAACGATGTGATATCTGGGGTTTCATACCCTCAGGACAACATTTACAATCATTACATACCTCTATCACATCCAAACTCTAGCCTGCGATGCCTTTGCCTCTTGCCTCGGCCTCAACTCATGTGGAATCTGTCCAAAATCTGAATCATGACATCAAAATATGCCAAGGGAAAGAAACCATGCAAAAATAATCAAATTACAACACAAATCCCAAATTTAACCAAACCCGACCCCAGGGCCTACATCTCGAAATTTGATAAAAACTACATCTATAAATTCCTTATCCTCCCATGAGTTCATCCATATCAAGAGTACCAAAATCTGGCCACAAATGACCCCTCAAATCCTTAATCAAAGGTCTCCAATCTCAAGCCCTAGTTTCCTTAATATTTACCCACCAATTTCCATAAATTTCAAGCCTAATCAAAGAAATAACACCATAGGAACGAGTTTTATGTTAAAAAATCTTACATCAATGAAGTTCTCTCTGATTCCCTCTTCAAAATCCCCCGAAAAGCCCCAAAATTGATTTAAAAATGGTGAAGAAAGACTGAAAATCGTGAAGGAGGGTTTATATACTTTCTGGCCCAGGAATACCGCACCTGCTGTCCCAAACATGCATCTGCGTGACCGCATCTGTGGCCAAAGTACCGTATCTGCAGTTTTCACTTAAAAGCCCTCTTCCGCATCTACGACCAAACGCCCGCACCTACGTTACCGCAGGTGCGCTCCAATAGCCACTTCTGTGGTTCCAGCTGACATCCTTATTGGCCGCTTCTGCGGCTTGCCTTACACTTTTGTGGGCATCATACCTACGGCCTCTCAACCGCAGGTGCAGTTATGATAGCAACAATAAACTTCAGCTGCCAAACTCAACTCCAAATTCTCCCGTCAACTATCCGAAATCATGTCGAGCTCCCCGAGACCTCAACCAAAAGCACCAACAAGTCATATACCACTATCCAAACTTATACCAATCTTCAATAGACCTCAAACAATATCAAATCAACCAAGTAACATTAGATTCAAGCCTAAAGTTCCGAAAATCTTCTGAATTCCGCTTTTGATAAAAACGTCTATCAAACTACGTCCGAATGGCCTAAAATTTTGCACACACATCCCAAATGATACAACGAACCTACTGCAACTCTCAGACTTCTATTCTGACCCCTATATCAAAATATCATCTATCAACCCGAAAATATCAAAATTTCATTTTTGTCAATTCAAGCCTAAACCTATTACGAACCTCCAAAATACGTTCCGATCACACTCCTAAGTACCAAGTCACCTCCTAAAACTATCCGAACCATCGTAACTCACATTCGGGGCCTTTTTCACATAAGTCAATATCTGGGTGACTTTTCCAACTTAAGCTCACTCAAAAGAGACTAAGTGTCTTAAACCTTACCAAAAACTCTCCGAACTCGAACCAACTAACCCGATAACTTATAATACATCTAAACAAGGCAATAAAAAGTAGAAATAGGAAAAATAGAGCAGTAACTCTTGAAACGACCGGCCAAGTCTTTATAATTTAGAGGAGAATTTTCCAAAGTATTATGGAGACCTTATATGAAATAATGAGGAGAGCCCAATTTAAATATGTGTTCATACTATATTTATCAATCCATAGAAGATTATTTAGTCGGGATAGACTAACAAATTGGGGGATCCCAACAGAGGCATACATAATGGTTCTAGTAGGTGCTGTATACCACATCTGGTTGGAGAGAAATTATTGAATGTTTCAAAACAAGAAATTATCGAGTATTTCAAGAGGTGCACTGCACAAGGATTTTCAAACCAGGTCTAGCTAGTCAGCTGCAAAAATTGAGTTTTTTTACCCATAGAAATATTGTTTGTGTTGTTTTGTAGTTGTCGAGTTGTTAAGAAGCAGGAAATGATATTGAAGTTGGGATTCTATGTCCAATTTCAGGGTACTAACGTTATAAGTAATATTCTCCCTTTGTAATGAAAATTTAATTAGTAAAAAATAATAAATTGTACATTAACCAATACATAGAAGACATAAATAGTCTATGATTTTATAAAAGATTCTATTGGAGTGCTGTATATAAGCCTTAGTTAGTATAGAGGCCAGTTCGTACATATTAGAAGTTAGAGGTATGCATTAGTTATTTAGTATAGTTATAACACAATTAGTTAGTCTATTAGTTATAAATATCTACACAAACTCACATATACAGTTGAACTAGTGTAATTGCCCCGCGCTTTGCGCGGTCGGAAAAAATTAAATATAATTTAACAGTGTGCTAATAATTTTAATAAGAATTTAATTTTTACAATTGATCATCTTAATTAGCTTTTATTATTCTATTGTAATTTCATATTGTTTTAATATCCTATTAAGTTTCTTTGATAGAAAGAATACATGAGAAATATTTTAGGTTAAATATTGGAATATGTGAGAAACATAGAAAAATAAAAATATAACGTCAAAAATGGTAATGTTGTAATTTTGGAGTTATAAACCTGATATATGCCACCCGCTTATTAATTCTTCCTCTTAGAATTTTCTTAATATGAATTTTGACATTTATATTTCATAAGATTAATATATTTATAATTTTTCTCAATTTTTAAGAAAATGGTAAAAAAGAAGGGAAAAAAAAGAAATAGAAACTAAAAAGAAGTGAAAAGATAAATATTTTAAATGTATTCTTTCATTGGGATAAAATATTACTACCAACAATTCTCTTTTCAAGAGCTTGAACTATTATATCCCGTCACAGAACTTTGCTGATTAAAAACTCGTATGTCTCCCTTCTTCACAATTGAATAAATATTTCACTCTTTTATTGTCCAGATAATAGCCTCGTTTATGCAACTTTGTTGTTATCTTTCAAAAAATTTGCTCCTTGATGTACCTTTTAGTATTCCAAATTAGTGTAACCCCCTTTCACTCAATTAGTCTTTATCTAATCTCTTATTATTTTTATTTCTCTTATTCATGTTAGAACTTAGCAGTATTTAAAATTCAATGTGTAAGATGGAACGTGATTAATTTTCTAATCGGGAAAAAATAGAAAGACAAAGGAAATGTAAAAAATATAAATATGAGAGAAAAGGTAATAATACATTTCATGATATATGAAATATGCTATTGTTCACTTTCAGTATGCCACTTAGTAATATCTAGAGATCGAGTAATATCACTGGGTACTTGAAATGAAAGGAAAATGTAGTTAATTTGTATCTGGGAACAACAACATAAGGAGTTGTAAGTCACATTACTTCACTATTTGAGAATTTATTAAGAATTATTAAACATGATATTGAAGTTTCTAACATTATGAAATATTATGTACGCCGAATACCATACGATACAAAAGAAATATTATCTTACGGTGGATCGAGGAATGGATGCCGTTTTAGTTGAAAATGTGAATTGATACGCCTAAAAATAGATTGAGGATCTATTGGGTGTTGTGACTTTGCTTAAGCGAAGTGATTTTGTTTCTAATAAAACAGTCAAAAATATATTTAACAATCATATATAAATTAATAAAGTAAATATAACATATAACTTGTCATCCTTCAACAGTTTCAATAATCGAATATATTGAATAACTTGAATAATGGAAAAACACTAATAATATATTAAAGCAGTCGTGTTAAAATAATTAATGCATTATTAGTTTATCAGAAGTTTTTCCAAATCTAAAACGGATATTAGGAAGGTGAAGAAATAAACTGAAGTTTTCTACTCCAATTCAGAAAGAGAAGAAAAATGCAAGGATAGTAATGAAGCTATAACCACATCATACTACCATTAACAGACGGACGATTACACACTTCATCTTTTATTGTCTCCATTCCAGAAGGCTTGTGCCATATATATATAGCCTTCTAAATCATCTTCTATATGCTCTTGTTTCTCGAGGAGATCAAGTTATCAATATGAAATTTTGGGCTACTCTACCTCAACATTGTTACTTTGGACATGATCTCTTGGAAATCTCCTACATTTAATTTGATATAGTAAAACATACATTAAACAACATTTATTACAGGGAAGGTGGAAAGAGCCGTAACAGCTAGTGTTTAATAGAGATTTTTAGGCTTTTTAACATAAGCTAAATGCAAAGAATGAAGGGAAAAATATAAAAAATGGAGAAAAAAGATAAATAGGTTTCTTGGTCAAAGAGAGGTGCCACCTCACTTTTCTATTACCCACTTTTATAGATATATATAGATGAAAAAATTGATGTTTCCTTTCTCTCATATTTTTTTGGTGTTCTCGGCTTCGCTTCTCTATTACTACAATCTTTTGGTCTAAAGCTCCCTCATTGGAAGAATTCTAATATGGTATTAGAGGGGAATATTATATTTTTTCTAACTTGTGTAAACTGAATAGTCCGCGGCATTCATTTAAAGTTAAATCCTCTTAGTCATTGCAGCATTCACATAAAACTCGAATAAAATGCTCGCCCAAAAGTGCCTTAGAGAGGTGTAACATTCTCAAAGATGAAAACTTTATGCCATCGGGGGCAATTGAGGCTTAAATCCATGTAAACCAAGAATATTTAGGTGTTTGGCAGCAAAGATAGCTTCAGGAAAAATGTTGCAACCAGAGAAAGGTGTATCTGGTGCATTTACACTTAAAACCAACTCTTTGATGCTTAGAGCTACGAGTCTCTCAATCTATTTATAGACGTAAGAACTCCATTCACTAGACGGTAACGTTAGCCAGAACTTTTGTATAGAAATCTTCTGCTGCTGCCGATTTGCTATATTTTGATCCACAATATTCGCAAGCTTTATTATGTTTTCTGATTGTATCCAACGGTCATCATCTCCTTTATGATACAAAAAATTATAACCAAAATATAAGTAAGAAAGAGAAGTCCAAGCACTATAACAAGTCTTAGACAATGTACTTAATTGTGCAGCTTCTTTAGCAAAAAGAGAAGACATAATTTTCTACAAAATTGACTCTGGCAATTTGGATATGTAATCCAATGCTGCACCACACTTTTCTCTTCCATCCTTCTCAAAAATATTTTGACAAAGAATCTATGGCCACTTCCAAGTTCTCAGCCTGCCGAAGAAAATATATAAAGAAATATTTATTGTATATGTTTTGTTCCTCCCAACCCTAAAGGCAACTTAAACCAATTAGACAATGGATTTAACTAAGTACAAGAACCAAACGTCAATAGGAAAAAAGTTATGAAAGGTAAAGTTTCTGATTCAGTTTAGGAAAAATATATTTACGCCCTCAGTGAGACTATTTTTTTGAAGATAATTTAGGCTAGAGTTATGCAAGCAGAGTTCTTTTGTTTCTTGATTTATTCGGAAAGAGTTTTAAGTTATTTACACACGAACATTGTTAGTTGTTAGGTCACCTTTACCTTTTGTAGCACCATAATATCTTACTAGTTTCTGGACACGTACATTGCGTTTGTACCCTTATTAATGAGTATAAAGTTTTAAAATCATATATAAGTATTATTATTAAAGAAATTGGAGCAATTTGCTAAGCATACATGATCAATATTATTGTTCACTTGGCCAAATGAACTTCATTTTTCCTCAAAGAAGTGAAAGAAATCATTTATGTTTACATTAAATTAAATAAAATGTAGGTCAATAACTCATACAAGACCATAATAGCTACAAGAGACAACACTAATAATTAAAGAAGATTAAAAATAATAGTGTAGTTAAATAGATGAGAACTTTCAATGCTGATATCCCTAGTTCAAACAGTGTCTTTTAATCTAATTCGAGACTCCTTCCAAAACTTTGGTCAAAAATTCAAATTAAATGCTCACACTTATCAAATTTAAACGTTGTGTTGATTTTAATAAATTAAAGATCTAAACCATAAGTGAAACACTGAAATTGTTTGCTTATCAGCCACATTAAATTTATTTTTCGCATTCTAAAAAAGTGCTTGTCAAAAGTAGGCATTGTCTTATCTAAGTTAGCGTCTCTAGCTAATCTAATATCACTTAACAATATGATAGTTAAGAAATTTCAAGAAAATATTTTGAGAAGTTTTAAAACTCTATGTATAATACAAGATGATACTATAATGTATAATTTGACAAAACCTTATAACACACACACACACACACTATATTATCGGAAGAAATATGAGGATTACTGTTTCTGCCGATTTGCTAGATGAGTTTGTACAGTTGGATTAATCTAGTCCCCGTAAATGATATAATTTCCCTCCTAAACTTTATTTGCTTACTCACTATGACTTAAGAGCCTGTTCCTCTTTTGGTTTTGGTTTAGATTTTTTTCTATTAAGAGCAAATGGAACTTTTCTTTGTACTTTTGCACATCTCCTTGATGCCTTTAATAAAACATCTTACTTCATCTTAAGAAAATAAAACAAATGGCATACTAGCCCTTGAAAACAAATTTAATATTATTGATGTCACTTTAAATATGGAAGCATAAAGTTCGGCTCAAATCTATTCATCATCTTGAGAACAATTTAATGTTATTGAAAACAAGTAACTTTGGATGCATAAAGTTTTAACTCAAATCTCATCATTTAATCTCATATAGAAACTTCATAAATCATTTTAAAATCGTCACATTGCTATCATTAACATTAGTCAACTTGTGAAATATATGCATTTAAAGCATACGATAGCACAATCATTTAAACTCGTCATAGCTTGCTCACAGGAAACTGTTGAAGAATTGATCATGATAAGGATAAGTTTGAATTAGATAAGCATAGTTAGATTATATTGTAGAGTTAAAACTCTAACTCAATATAATAGTTATACATGTAGTAGAACTCTAGGTTACTTGTAGTAGTTGTTTTGTTACTTGTATAAATTCAGCCAATTATGGCTTTGTAAGGTACGTGGAAATACACGATTATTCCATACCATTTCCTCTTAATCTTGTGTTTCTACATGATATCAGAGCTTCTTGAAGCTACACTGTCAACATGATCAAACATGGCCATAACGACACCCTCAACCTCTTTGTGCCTATAAATTGCTTCCCGTTGCCATCTGATTGCCTCTTGTCCAGTTAATGTGAAGGCGTCAAACTATTTAATCTAGAGGACACAAATACTCCAGTTGATTCAGGTAATGAAGGTGACAAACCTGATCAAGAAAGTCAAGCCAGATACAAGCGGTTCATCTACTTCTGATGGTGCTGACAAGACTGTCGATAGAGGTAATGACAACACCGACTGGAAGAAAAAAGACGTGCTCCTGAGGAGTTGGATCTATGCTACAATGACTGAAGAAATCATGTACCTCATAGTGGGATGTTCAACTGCCAAGGAAATATGAGAATATCTGGAGGAAGCATACGTGCATACAACCAAGGATAAGAAATTTCAACTTAAGCAACAAGTGTAGAACATCATGCTAGGAACCAAAATCTTGAGGAATACTTGAAGGAATTCAAAGTCATATGTGATAGTATCTTATCCATACACAAGCTTGTTGATGAAGACATCAAAGTAATCAACTTTGCTAGAGGACTTGGTCAAAAGTACAAAACTTTTAGGACTGTCATGCTGGGAAATGCCCCATACCATATACTGAACCAGCTTGTCAATACTCTTAGAGGTTTTGACATGAGAGAAGATGAAGAAAAAGTGTCTTAACAAGGCTACAATATGGATTTTGTTGCTCAAAGAGGAAAAGGTCGTGGAGGTTACTCTAACAAAAGAGGAAACTCAAACTTTTCCTCAAGAGAAAGAAGTTTCAGACCTGCAGGATAAGGCAGCAATCAAACTAATAAAATACTTAGAATATTGCAAGTTCAAGATCATAACAGGGCAAGGAAAATTGTTAAATATATGGGGGAAAAATCACATAGCCTTAAAATGGTTCTACATGTGGGACTATTCCTACCATGCTAAAGAGGATCTACCATAGGCCTTTTCTGCTGTTAATCTGCAGAATACACAGGCTGAAGATAAAGCAATGAATGTTGACTCTGATGCAAGAAACCACATAACCAATTCAACGGGTAATCTATCAAACCTTCAACTTTATAATGGTTGTGATAAGATAATAGTTGGGGATGGCTCTAAACTTGACATCACACATATTGGAAATACAATAAGATCCAGATTTAAAGTAAAGAAAATCCTTGTTGTTCCTAAGATTAAGAAGAAACTATTGTCAGTTAGTAAACTTGCTAAGGATAATTTTTGTATACTTGAGTTTGATGAATCTGGTCTTGTTCTAAAGGACAAGAGCTCAAGGAGAGTTCTGGACAAGGAATCTAAGAAGAATGATCTATATGCATTAGAATATAATAATTTTTATGCCTTATCTACATCATAGGAGTGGAAGAATATAGATAGTATTTGTCATGCTAGATTAGGTCACCCTAGCTTAAAGTCTTTAAAGATTCTTAGTAGTAACAAGTATATTGATGTCAAGTACTGGGATAAAGTTCCTACTGTTTGTGTAGTTATTAGTTAGGAAAAGGATGGAAGCTTCTATTTGAATTGAGAAATAAGATTGAAAAAGACCCTTTATTTAAAATTCATTGTGATCTTTGGGGTCCATCTCCTGTTAAATCATTTTAGCATATGAGATACTATGTAATATTTGTTGATGACTGTACCAGATATACATGGTTATATCCACTAAGAAGAAAATCTGAATTCTATGATATTTTTGTTAAGTTCCAAAAGATGGTTGAAAAACAATTCACAAAGACCATTAAGATTTTTCAGTATGATGGAGGTAGTGAATTTAATAGCACATTTGTTGAAAATCTAGATAATTATGGTATTTTTAGACATATACCATGCCATCACGTACCTGAGCAGAATAGAGTCTCTGAGAGAAAACACATACATAGAGTAGAAACTGGACTGGCCTTGATGTTTCATGCTAAGCTGCACAGTTTCTTTGGGAAGAAGTTTTCTTGATTGTTGTAATCTTAATTAACAGAATGCCTTCATCAGTGTTAAATGGTAACTCCATTCTTTAAACTCTTTGGAGATCCTCCGGATTATAATGGTTTAAAGGTTTTTGGAGCAGATATTTTCCCTACTTGAAAGGTAAAACAAAATTCTCTCCAAATACCTATTCTTGTGTGTTTATTGGATACAATATCCATCACAAAGTCTATAGGTGCTATCACCCACCTACCAGAAGTGTGTTTGTCTCAAGACATGTGGTCTTTGATGAGAACACATTGCCTTATGTGCAACCAGATGTACCACTAGACAGTTCAAGTGATTTTACTCACATCGCTACCTTTTATGAGTTTTTCTCTAGGTTGAAGGATTCCAAAAGCTCAGATGTGCACTCTACTAGTTCAAGGGAACTGTTGAATGGATCATCATTAATTGGTGTAGGTGATCAGCCTATAGCTGATGTGAGTGCACCATCACCTATTGATCAGGTAACTCTTGAGTCTCTAGTTGATGCTCTTGCTGAGACTACTGAGCCTGAACCTACAACTGATCACAATTCTGATGAGCCTACTGAGACTGCTAAATCTACAAAATTGCAAAAGCAAAATAAAATACAAGTCCTATCACCCACCACTACCCTGTCCACCGTCGCTCGCTGGCTCATCATCCTTTCCGCTCGCCCTCAATTTGATAAGTCACAGAGATCCAGGACCCGGAAGCCATACGGTTAATATTTTTTGAGTTATAGCCCACGGTCCGAGGAATCGAAACTATACCCACAGGCTTCTCGAGCGACCTGAACCAAACGGTGCTGGTCCTCAACCTTTGCCTCAGTGGCATACCTGCAGCAAGCAAATCTTCAAACACAGCTAGCTTGGCTTCGGCATATACCCACATATCTCGTGCCTTGCCAGGCACGCCATTCTCAGACCTAGATGCAGCAGCATACTTAAGAGCATCAATCTCAACTGTCTTGGTGTTAAGTTTGGCGATTAAGGCATCGACCCCAACACGCAAATTAGCGGCCTCTGCCGCTACCCCACGACCGATCTCCAAATGATCCTCCTTTGATTGGAGAAGAGTCTTCAATTCAATATTTCGAGCCAAGACGGCCATTAGCTGATCATCCACCTCCTCCAGATGATCTACTCATTTCCGTCGTTGAGCCTTCGACTGCTCCAGGCCCACACGAATACCCTGAAATTGAGGGTCCTGGGCGAATAGGTCCGCCAACTCTGATGCTTGGCACGGAAATCCTTGCACTTCTTTAATACCTTCTTAAGGGTGGAAGCCTTCCTCTGTGCTAGCCGACCCCTCTCTACCTCCAAAATGAGGGTCTAAAGAAATGATAAAAAGGACAAACTAGCATGCATCAAGGTTCACTTTATAATACGTAAAGAAGAACATAGTATACATGCTAAGCCGTACCGACAACCCTTCGGAATAAATCCATGTCGCTAATATCTTTTAAACTCTCACGTTCGGTGGCCGCACTTAGCATGGTCATATCTGTTGCGGCCTACTCGCTATGCTGCAACAGGTTGTATCCACTTAGAATCAAAATCTGGCGGTTAGACCCACACGCCGCCATCTACACACAGGCCCAATCCCTCCTTGGTGCATCTGCAACCGAGGGCGCCGTCTCAGGATCTGCCCTCTCCTCTTCATCTGCCTCCTCAACAGTAGCGACGTGCTATACTTTAGAACACGTACGGGGGCAGTATCGGGAACTGTCCTCCCCTGGGGAGCCGACCTCGCTGAACGGATGGTGTTGGCCATCAGAACTGGCCTCGACTCTAGACGAGGCTCACTTTCCCTATCGTTCTCCTTGGTAATTCCCTTGATGAGCATCAATCGGTGCCTCTTCTACTACGATGGCTCCTCGCCTTCAAAAGTCTCCTCCGGGGGTCGAGGGGACGGTGGTTAAAGAGTTGCTTCGCTTGTGGACTCAGCCATAGGCGTGGCCTCTGGTTGAGCAACCTCTGGGGCACCCTCATTAGAAGAATCTCGGGGCACGTACTCATCCCCAGAATCAGTCCCCACTATCGATGAGGCTGCGGCGTCTTCCTCCTCCTCCTCCTATGGGCGCTCCGACCTGCCAATATAAGATAGGTCAAGCAACGAAACCTAGTGAAACCTCCAAACCATGGTCAAGGCGTTACCTGGTCGGCTGTATCGATTGTGGAATGTAGACCATGTGCGACATTCCTCCACCAATGGAGTCATCCTCTCCACCCACAACTTAATGTCTTCAATGGGTAGGGGTAGGGAGGCCTCGCTGCAAAAAGGAAAGGAAAGCGAAAAGAAGTTATAATGACCGTACAGTCAAAGATTGCAAACAATACTAAATTCGAGTAAAGACACTCAAGTTTTGGATTCCACCTCTCTGGGAATCCTTCAGGGTTCGACACCAGGTGCTCCGTCCTGATGTAGAAAAACTTGCGCCAGAAGCGGCAATTGGTCTTGTTGTGACGATCAGGCCCCTCGTGCAACGACTCTTTAGTTGCAGCATAGAGCTCTTCATATAGCCAAAGATAAATAATTGCAACAAGTGATGGACTAAAACGTTGAGTCTGGACTTGGTCGCATAGGTGGTCATAATACGACATACCTTCTAAGTGTAGGGAGTGAGCTGAGCGGGGCATACATCATAGAAGAGCCAAAGCTCCTCCACAAAGGAATAAACCGGAAGATCATACCCGACCAGGAACGAATATTCATAAAAGTTGCAATATCCCGGCCGGTGTACATTGATATAGTTTGTCCCGGCCGACTCCATAACCACATGGTCTGGAATTTGGTAAGTCTCCCATACTCTGTCCAAATGCGATTGTAGAAACTCGATATGGTCCCAAGGGGAAGTTAGGCTCTTGGTCGGGAAACCCATTCGAGCATGAATCTCTTTGGGAAGAATATTGTCCACACTGAGAGGGATGAGAGGTTTTTGTGCCTTTTTCCCACCACCCGAAGATGGTGGAATCCTAGATGGGGTATCATCTTGGCCTTTTTTGCTTTGTTGACCGCGTTTTGCCATAGCAATTTCCTATATGAATCAAGTTCTAACGACTAAAAGAGTGGTTTCAATAGAAACGGAAGGGTTTAGAGCACGAAATAGTGGTTTTTTACGAAGAAGGTGAAACGGGGGAGTAGAGAATCTCAGAAGTTCGAAAGATAACAAAGATTGAACCTTCCTCCTATTTATAGGGCTAAAATACACGGAAATCGAAAAGGCATGATTCGGAATAGGTGCGGGAAACCAAAATGTCAAATTGCCTCCTCAAATATCTCGGGAGCAGGTATAATCATGACGCATGCCGGCGATGACGTCAGTTCAGAAAGTAGATCACGTGTCAACAAATCGACAACACCGTGTATTCCCCCCCCCCTTCACGTCATCGCCCTCACAATAAGGTCAAATTCTCCAAAGGACGAAATCGACATTTTTGCCCATTGAAGACGTCTACCGTATACACCTCCAACGAGCGGAGGGACTAACTGTATGGGGTCAAATTTGACCCTATATGTCTTTACGTCAAAGGGTACACCCTTTGAACGTATAGCTGTTGTAATCAGGGTACGGTTCGGACGTGAGGGCGTAGATAGCGCTACTTGTAGCTGGACGTCCTTACTAAGAGAATGTCGACTACGTTCACATGCCTTTATTACCCCATCCTTATATAAAGGGGATCTCCTCATTGTAAAAGGGCATCTCTCTTATTATCTAATAAGACAACTCTCTCATTCTCTCCTATTTTCTCTTTACTTCTTAACTTTGACGAGCAACTGTTCTTAAGTTATTCATTTTATAATATCCGATCTACCATAATTATATTGATCTCATATCTCTATGCTTATTATATTTTATTACGATTTACTCT
Organism: Nicotiana noctiflora; assembly: GCA_032618575.1. Lineage (NCBI taxonomy): Eukaryota > Viridiplantae > Streptophyta > Magnoliopsida > Solanales > Solanaceae > Nicotiana > Nicotiana noctiflora. Next base: position 197,418 of record JASVEL010003702.1, on the reverse strand, counting down.
TTCTATCTTTTTGATTGTTTTAAGCTTTTAGAGTAACATTTAACTTTTGAGTCAAACAATTATTTACGTAAGATCGGTAGGTCGAAGATATTCTTCTAATCGTATATGTGGATGGCATACTTCCCTTTGAGTTTTAATTTAGGGTTGATAAGTGATCAGGTTTCATAATTTTGAACGAAGTATATGGATGTAACCCGTTTATTAGAAGTATATATAAAGATTCATATGATAGATCCAAAAGATTACTTTATTTGGACTATCTCAAACGACCTGCATTGAAAGAATTTAAAAGATTTAAAATGAAAAACACTTCAGCTATAATGAAACTCGTAATCAAAGATTACAAGTCCACATTATGACAATGCACTTAGAATGCGTTTGTAGTAAGAACGCAGTAGGACGCTTGACACATAATAAATTAATTCCTGTTTTGATTATATAAGAGTTTTTAGATACTCATAATTAAGGAAATTAGTTGAATATTCAAACTATGATTTTTGATGGACCATATTAAACACACTAGATTCGGGCATAGAAGTGTTATTTGAACTTTATAAACCAAATTCCTTCCGTTTCATAAAGGTTTTTGCCAATCAAAAAGAGATAGAGTATATATTTTATATAGTAATTTGTTAGAATATTTATTTTAATAATCCATAATAGGATTTGCTGAAGTTTGACCAAGTAATAAAACTAATCTTTTTATTTGACCAAGAATTACTGGTAGAGGATCCCAAGCTTATTCTTGTTATTAATTTAGATATTATCAATCTTAAGAAGGCATAAAGTTGCGTTTGAGTTACGCTTAAGTTTTACAGCTCGGTGCAAAGTAGGGTTTGTATTTAATTTCTTTGGTTGAAAAAAAATTATAATTTTCAAATTACTATAATAGTCAATAAATATATATTTTTTAAATTACATAAATATTATTACTCTATTAAATAATGTATGTGAGACGTAAAATAAAGATTAAAAAAATTAAATCTTCGAAAATAAAAAAAAGGTTAATGATATTTAACTAACTAAACAAAGGACTGTAACTTTTTATTGTATGTTTGGTCAATGGTTTTAGATAAAGTGTACATTTGATGAAATGAATTTAGAGGAATGTATTTTAGTATACTTTTTATTCTATGTTTAATCTATTGTTCTCTAAATAAAATTATACCTTAATAAAATAAAGTATTTGTAAAGTTTCTTAAAATAAGAAAAGGTAAAAGATGTTAAAGTCTCTTGACTTTTATACCTCTCTTTTGATATATCAGCATGGGCGGAGCTAGGGTGGCGAAAGGGGTTCATCCAAATTCCTTTCGCCGGATAAGGTTAGAATTATTTCTCATATATATATATATATATATATATATATATATATATATATATATATATATATATATATATATATATATATATATATATATATAAGACAAATCGTAGATATATATTATAAGTATTTTATTTCTCAGGTACGGGAACAGAGGCCAAGAAGTTGATCTTGTTTAGTCACTAAATCATACTTAGAAACTAAGAAAATGATCTTTGCATCTAAATTAGAAATAAATATTTGGAATTTAAATTTGATTGACATTGTTATTCTAATTCATGCATTTCACTAAGTTGCATTTTTAATGTATTTAATTACCTGTATAATTGTCATATTTTTATGTAGTATTTTTCTTTCATAACATAGTATATATTTTTGTTTTCTTGATTTGTGCCCTTTTATTGAAGCGCGGTCTTTAATTGCACTTTGCGCTTAAAACCTAGCAAGTCCGTAACAATTTTCTATCCTTTTTTGTATTTTGACAAAACTGGTCTAATTCGGTACATAATTTATATGTGATTCACCATAATCATCTAAGATTGAAAAATACTTTTAGTTACCTACTAAAGTATCAAAACATTTTAATTTTAACATGTGTAGGGGCCAAAATCATATAATAAAAATTAAAAATAATAATAAACTTTGCGAGCCCCTTTCCAATAATAGAATTTCTCTAATTTTTAATAATAATTAATGGAGTAGTTTTTTACATTGTTCAGCCTGTATTCATAATTTTTTAGTCTAATAATCGATTTTCTTTTTCAGACATATATATACTATTAAAAGATACGTTAATATCAAGAGAAACTTGTGGTTGGATTGAACTTTTAAGGTTTTAGCGATGAAAATAAAAAAATAAAATCAACAAAATTGCAATAAAACTATCGAATCAATTCAACAAACATAAAACCCTTAATATATGATAATAATTGCATAGATATATAGATAGATTTGATCATAAATGACCATATAAACTTCATAACAAGTGCCTTTTTTTTGGTGTTTACGATTGTCTAGGGGTTCCATAGGAGAAAATCTTGAAAAATAGAAACCAAATGGCACATAACTTCAACAAAAACATAAATTCTTAAGACATGTTTTTCCACTTCATTTGCTGCCTTCTGTCCCTCTTTAAGAGGAAAATCCTTTTGACTTTTGTTTTGTTGCCTTTGTGGCTTTTTCTTGCCACCTTCTCTCCCTCTCCTTCTCCTTCCTCTTTATTTGTTTCCTTATTTACTTCTTCCTCCTCATCTGCCTTAACAATTTCTGAAAAACCCACAAAAAGACAAAAATAAATGTTAAAAAACAATTAAAAAGAAGCATTCTCTTCGTACTCCACTTGTGAGATTTCATTGGGCCGTTGTTATTGTCGTTGTTGTTGCGCATTCAGTATCAAAAATACTTCTATAGGTCTGATTAATTTAGATTAATCAATCAAAGTAAAATTATTTTTTTAATACATAAATCAAACTTCAAAAAAGTTTCAAAGAAACTTAAAAAATTCAGAAAATACCATTCGATTCTTCACTGTTTGATTGCTCAGGAGAAGGCATAAAAAATGATGGTGCTGCATTTTTGAATTTTGGTAAATTGACTGGGTGGGTTTTCAAAAGATCACGGAGGCTAACATAGTTAGATTCAGACATATTTTTTCTTGCAAAATAAATTGAAGAAAAAAAAAGAAATTGATGTTTGTTTAATGGAAAAAGTAACATATATATAGTATGCTTGTAATATGAGTGTAGATTATGTGACAGCTTTTTTTCATTTTTGGGATAAAATAAATTAATTGGTAGCCGATTAGAGATATATTACAACGTTGAATTAGAATACAGTCAAAATAAAATTGTCTTAAGAGATTCCAATGACAGTTTGACTTACAGAAAGACTCAGATAAAATATATAGATATTTGAAACTTTTTTTAAAAAAACAATTTGAAAAGAGGCATGATCCTCATTTATTTTATCTTTAGTTGCAATTTTTTAAAATCATCATTTATAAGATTGGAATTATATTGTGTTTTCACATTTGTTAGATGGTCAAGATTTCGGTATTATGACTGAGAAAACTTATCAATACTCTTGAAAATATTAAATGGGTTCAGGAAAAAAATGTGCATCTTTAGTAAACATGAAGACATTACACAAGTCCAGTTGTCACATTTGAGAATGAGTTTAAAATTAGATAAATGATTTCTTTATTATAACTATTAATTTAATTTATTGATTTTTAGTTTTATTAGGGGTGTTAATGGATAATTAAAAACCGACTAAACCGACCGAATCGTACCCTACCGAATCAATTTTTCGATTTCTTTTAATAAAATCATAGGTTTTTATCTAAACTTATAACCATACCGTAAACAAAGGTAGGTTTTTTATTTTAAAAAAATAAACAAAAATATCGAACCGTACCGAACACATTTAATAGGTGAAAAATATATTTATATTTTAAGTATAAAAATAATAAAGCACTAAATTTTTTCTTGGGCCTTGAATTTATGAAATAATTGTAAGCCACAAGTAATTAAACTCAAAATCCTAATTCCCAAACCTATTATGCTACTCCTACTAAAACTAAATTATTTTCAGCATATTCACTAGCAAGACACAAGGTATTGTTGCGATTACGAGTAACAAACTACAATGTATTGAATATGTTTACTTTCGTATGATTTAAATTTTTCTTCTAGAATATTTAATCTTCGATAGACATTATTTATGAGTGCTAGCTTGGTTAATATCTTTCTACTCATATAATTTATATTTTTATTGTATTTGCTTAGTTCTTTTACATAGTTGATGGATCTATACACTAGCTCTCTTTCGTGTTTTCTTAATTCTCACCTTTTAAACTGTAAAAATGTCTAAAGAGCTTTGCTAAGTCCTACAAAAGTACATATATTATTGCATTCTACTTCTACTTATGACTTTTACATGGCACTCAAAAAATTATCAGAAATTAACCGTATCGTACCGATATCAAAGAGAAACTGACATAATTAGGACGGTTTCGAAATGTCTAAACATAATAAAATAACCAAAAAATTGGTACGGTACAAATTTTATAAAATAACCATCCAAACCGATTCATTGACACCCTCGTTTTATAGGCACTTGGTGTATGTATGTGTGTATATATAATGGGACAATCTCATGTATCGAGTTTTGAAATGTTCTTTGTCATGATCTTTGATTGAAACTTCACCTTTGTTGTTGGTTAATAAAAAAGGAAAAGAAATTAAAAAGAGTTATGCAAGTAGAAATATATTTAGACAGAATCTAACTCGAAACATTGCTCCCAATATTCCACTATTGAAATCCACAAAATAAGCTTATCATAAAAAGAAGTTAATTAATAAGTAAATAAGTAACTTCCGAAGCCAGAGATACAGAAATGCATCACATTTGATTCCATTACTCCTAACTTTAGAGTGTAATTATTTTTACAGTTCCATTGTTGTGCTTATTTTAAACATTTAGAAACTGCTATTTACTATCTTTATCCTTATAATTAGCTTTTGATTCTCCACCTCCCTTCCTTTGCATTTTTTGGTAGAAACGACATTTGTATTACTTTGAATCATAACAAGAACTGGTCGCTGTAGACAACGATGGATCCAAAATTTAAAATTTATGGGTTCCTACAGCGACTTCGAATTATATGTACAACAATAACTGGGTTCACAGTTAATAATAGTTTCACGAAACGCATACGCATAAGGCTAGATCTTCCCCTAGCGGCAGACCTCCTGAATAGGAGTATAGCTTCTTTTAATGGTAGTATAAATAGGCAATATTATACGTAACAAAACATTTACATAGTTTAGACTTTAGAGTTGGGGATGCCTACAAGGCATCATAAGTACAAGATTAGAACTAGAGTAATATCTTCTCCCTATTGGAGAGACATTCCTATTACATAAACTAGTAGATACTGAAGATAAAACAGAAGCACTAGAGAGAGAATGAGTAGTATTCCTACTAACATGTCGTGGGGTCCTACTATGGAGTGTGTCATGGTAGTCTTGTAGATAACAAGACATCACAAAACTAAGTGGTGAGTCAAAAATGAGGCAGTCCTCCAACTGTTGTGATGCACCATATTTTGCTAACTTATCCGCAACCTCATTTTGCTCTCTGTAAATAAGTTGTACCCAGAAGCTATCCAGACGTTGGAGTAATGACCTGCAATCATTAGTAATGTTAACACAATTCATAGATGGTGATTGCAATATACTAATAATATTTTGAGCATCTGTCTCAATGATTGGTGGTAGAAGTCGTCGTTTGATGGCAATTTGTAACCCTTTGAGGAGTGTTAGAAGCTCTATTTGAGTAGGGTCTCCTTGGTTGACAGAAGCTGCAAAGTCTAAGATCCAATTGAAGTGATAATCGCGAATAATTCCTCCAACCCTATAATTACACTTATTAGGGTTACATGAGCCATCAATATTTAATTTATAGTACATACGGTCAGGTGGATACCATTTAACATAGATAGAAATTTTAGATTTCTTTTTTATGGAATGATTTGTCAAGAAATTAAATTTCAATAACTTTGTGCAACAAGGTACCCATATTTAAGTCGTAAGACTTGTGGTCATAAATAAACTTATTTCTTCCAATCCAGATTTCCCATAGAACAAACGGTATAACAATTTTTGAAAGAAATGTTGTAGGGTAATTTCAAATGTGGCAAGTGAATAAGTTCATACAACTAATGCATAATATCTTCCTTAGAGGCCGACATAGGAATGTATGAAGGTGTAATTTTAACGGCATCCAAAATTTTTTAGTGTGTAGACAATGATTAAAAAGGTGCACCACAGATTCAATATGTTGGTGACATTGAACACAAATATTTATAGTAATGACCCTTATATGAGTAAGATACTCAGCTGTAGGTAATCTATTATGACAAATAAGCCAAAGAAAAAAAGATATTTTATGAGGGATTGGAAGTTTCCAAATCCAATAGAAAGACCTGGGATTTAATTCAATATTATTTGAGGTATCCAAAGAAGCCAAACAACTATACATAGATTTTATGGAGAATAAACCATTATTTGTTAGGTTCCGGTATATTTTATCAAAGTAAGAGGATTCAGAAGGAAAATAAAAATTATGAATTATATCATTAATATGTGTGGGTATTTCAAATGCGATTTTATCAAAATGCCATTTATGGTCATAGTAGTTGGAAACTAACTTGTTATCCTCAGATTTGGGCATAGGTCCATTAATAAAGGTTCTAAGGCTAAAACTATGCATGATCCAAGGGTCAGACCAAAAGTTAACATATTGGCATGTTACAATATTCCATTTGTAACCTATTCTACAATAATTCCAACCCATAATAATGTTAACCAAGTTGTAGAGCAGGTGCATCGTGGTAATGAACCAGGTCTTATGTACTTCATTAAAAGAACTTGTGCTCATAGATCAGTAGGATTCTGAAACATTCTTCATGCAAGGCTTGCATGGATAGATTTATTTTTAATAATCAAACTCTGAATACCTAGGCCTCCCAATTCTAGAGGTTGTGTGACTGATGACCATTTAAGGAGATGTAGTTTTTTCTTGTGAACAGTTGTTCCCCACAAGAAATTTCTTTGGTATTTATTAAAAATATTTATAATATAAGTAGGGATTTTTATGAACTGCATCAAATGATTAGGGAGTTGATTAAGAGTTGATTTTATTAGAGTTAATCTACTTGCCTTAGAAAGGAAATTTATTTTCCAACCAGCCAATTTTGTTTTAAAATTATCTATTAGGAATTGAAAATCCGATTTTGTAGGTCTTGTGGAAAAAATAGGGAAGCCCAAATACTTTTCAAAACTATGGCCTTCTTTCATATTGAAGAATTATAAAACTATATTTTTTGTATTAGGATGGTAATTCTTTGAGAAATAAATTTTTGATTTATCATAATTAATAGATTGACCTGACTTAGTAGTGAACTTGTCAATTATATTAATCATAGTCTGACATGTACTAGGTGTGATTTCTGCAGTAAGGGTAATATCATCCGCAAAAAATAAATGTGATAGGCAGGGACCATTTTTTATTATAGATAAAGACTTCCACACCTGATAATCAGCAGCAACATTTATATATCATGAGAGCATTTTAAGACTTATGATAAACAAGTAGGGAGACAAGGATCACCCTGTCTTATACCCCGAGTGGGATGAAAAATGTCACTGGGGCTACCATTAACTAGAATTGAAGTACTAGTTGTACTTACACAAGATATAATTAATTTTATAAAAGGAGTTGAAAAATTCAAACTTACAAGGGTATTATGAATAAAAGACCATTCTAATTTATCAAAAGCCTTTTCTAAGTCAATCTTGAGTAGCATACTTAACTTATTACCTTTCATTTTTTGGAATTTAATAATTATTTCCTGAATAATTATAGCATTATCCGCAACCCTATTATTTTGATGAAAGCTAGACTGTGTTGGATGTATAATATGATCTAAAATTGGTTTTAACCTATTTACAAATATTTTAGTGATAATTTTATAAATAGTATTACAAAGACTAATAGGTCTATATTGAGTGATTGTGGCAGCCTTGTCATTTTTAGGAATAAGACAAATAAACATTGAATTTATCAGCGGATCAATTTCATAGTCGTTAAACACCTTATAACAGAAGTTAAGTACAGAATCTCCAATGACTCCCCAATAATTTTGATAAAAAGAGGGATGGAGCCCATCAGGACCAGGAGCTTTCATGGGTTTAAAAGATTTAATGGCATTAAGGACTTCTATTTTTGTAAAGGTCTTATTAAGCAATCTTGATCAGCTTGCCTTAATAATTTAGATGGTAATAATTTAGTAGTAGGAATCGAATGACTTTGTTGTGTAGCAAAAAGATTTTGATAATACGAGAAAATGTGTGTTAGAATATTTTGTGGCCTACTTATCCAGTTTCCTCCATGATTACGATTGAGAGTACTAAGATGGAAGAATTTCGTATTAGCATCCCCATTGTTAAGCCAGTCTATACGTGATTTCAGTTTCCAGAAGTCTTCCTCTAACCTAAGTATTTGATTAAACCCCACCATTAGTTCTCTTTCTAAATTTTGTAGGAAAAAACTAGTTGAATAATGAACATAAGCCTAAATTCCATTCAATCTAGCAAGCAAAGTTCTTTTTTGTTTAAAAATATTACCAAATATAATAGAATTTCATTTTTTAACTAAAATTGTAAATTTATCAATAGCAGGTATCAAAGAACTATTTTCTAGCCATGCATAACATCTACAAAAGTAGGATGACTTGTTCAAATTATTTCAAATCTAAAAAAAATTTCTAGGTAAAAGGCAGTAGTGTAAATCAAATTTAAGAGGACAATGATCCGAATATGTACACTATAGATGTGTAACAATGGCATTAGAATATTAATTAATTCAATCATAATTTGCTACTATCCTATCAATTCTTTCAAGAATAGTATGCCTTAGGTCCCTTCCATTAGTCCAAGTATAATGACTCCCATTAAATCCTAAATCAGTCATATTACAATAATTTAAACAGTTAATAAATTTATTTGAAAGTGACAAGTCATGCTTAGTCACACTAAAAGGCCAATAAAATTGTGCCACGTGTGCAAGTGACATATTCTGGCCAATCAAATGCGGTCATGTTACACTTTAATTTGATTGGTCGGAAAGAGTTTGCTCTTATCACAATTTTTCCCTTCCACTACTATAAATATGGGTCTTCATAACTCAGAAAAGACACCAGAAGTTATAACATGAAGCAAGAGAGAGCTCATGGATCAAACGCCACAAATTTCTCTACAAGTTTCAAGCTTCAAGCAATCAAGTTCAAGTTCAAGAAATCAAGTTCAAACTCAAGAACGAATCAAGATCAAGTTCAAGCAATCAAGCCCAAGCTCAAGCTCAAGCTCAACAACAAGATCATCATTTATGGAAACAAATATAGATTCAAGATCAAGCTCAAAGGCCCTTGAATTTATTTACTATTGGAAAAGAAGAATCAGAGGAATCATAGAGATTGTAATACTCAAATGTTTGAAATAAAATACTACGATTGTTACAATATTTTTTGGTCTTGATTTTAATTTTTCTCGTCAGCAAATTTATTGTCTACAAATTATGGCATGCCCAGTGGGACAATCTCTACCTCTCATCTCAACTTTTCAATCACCAAAGTTCAATAACATTGAAATGGCTTCAAAGAAAATCAACTCTGTTTCAACTTCCACCAAAACTATTAACTCCGGGTTCTATGCTGATGTGGAAAGCATCCTTGGTGTTACCTTTGGAAGCTTCGGACCAATTACGAAGAGCAAAGAAAGCTCTTTAGGACAAAAAGCACCCCAAGTGCCATCCACGCCAACCCCTATTTTCGGATCTTCATCCTCAAAAGGAGCAATATCTTCCACAAACGCATCTGAAGGAGGAAGCGATATTGCTGAAAAGATTAAGAAAACTCTTGCTCCGCTTGACCTTTCCGAATCCAAGCTCTCTGCTATGAAGGAAGATAATGGTACTTCAAGTGATAGGTCATCCCCACTTACACCACATAGCATGAGCCGATCAAGGATCAATCTGTGTGAAAACCCATGCTACTCCCCGTCGTCCACGACAATCATGCAAGCTATGGTGACAAAAACTTCATTCGTAGAGGAGCAGTTGGAAAACTTGACGAAATCAATCTCTGGCTTGACCAAGTGCATGCAAAATCAAGAGGAGAGAATTGATAAGCTAACAGACAGGGTGGGAATCTTGATGGAAGAAGAATCCACCCATGCACCCAGTAAGCTCCCAGAAGTTCTTGATAGTGACTCTCCTCCAAGACAGGCAGCATCCACTAAGGCTATCCCTATTTCATATGAAGGAATGATTCCAATCGATCAACTGAAGGAGGTCATTGAAGGAACCATTAAGAAAAGATATGAACTTGCTGCCAAATCCTCCTTTACGTATGCAAAGTCGTACATTTCAAGGAACAATATGTTAAAGATGCCTTCTGGCTATCAACCTCCAAAGTTTCAATAGTTTGATGGTAAAGGTAACTGAAAGAAACATGTGGCTCACTTTTTGGAGATGTGCAACAATGTTGGGACTTATGGAGATTACCTTGTCAAGCAATTTGTCCACTCGGTAAAAGGAAATTCTTTTGACTGGTATATGGATCTCGAGGCAGGATCTATTGATAGCTGAGATCAACTAGAGCAAGAATTCATCAATCGCTTTTATAGCACAAGATGCACTGTGAGTATGATAGAGCTTACAAATACTCGTCAACAAAAGGAGGAACCCGTTATCGACTTTATCAATCGTTCGAAGAATACAAGCCTCAACTGCAAAGACAGACTTAGTGAAGCTTCAGGCATAGAGATGTGCATCCAAGGCAAGCATTGGGTATTGAGCTACATCTTGTAAGGTATCAAGCCTAGCACATTTGAAGAACTTGCAACTCGTGCCCATGACATGGAATTGAGCATGGCCTCCGCTGGAAATGAAAGGCTACACATCTATGAACCTACAAAGTAAATGACAAGCAAGAAGTCAGGAAATGGGGCAAGTTCATACCCTCCAGAGTCTGCACACCCACAGTAAGCATGGGTACCCATATGTTGTGATACTGAGCCCCAGGGGCTGATATTGTTTGAGTGTTGTGATACTAAGCTCGAGGGGCTGATACTGCTTGAGTGATGTGATACTTAGTCTGAGGGGATGATACAGTTCTGAGCGATTGATATTGAGCCCGAGGGACTGGTACTGATTTGAGTTGTGCCCAAGGGGCAAACTTTTATGTGCTCATCTTGCATAATTATTTGTCTTTTTACTTGTTGTGTTGTGGTATTTATGCCTGAGGGGCAGATTCCTGTTCCTACCATCACTAACTATTTTTGGGAATCATTTTTGTAAGTATTGATTTTCAAAAGAGATTTGAACTGAGCCAAGGTATTTCTAAAGATTTCATAGATTTTACTATTTTACTCAGAAACTTGTACCCGGCTTCTATACAGCATACTAGCTGCTTTACGTGATTTCTTGTTGTTGAGTTCTTATTTACTTCTATTACTCACTGGGTTGGAGTACTCACTTTACTCTCTGCACCTCACGTGTAGATGCAGGTATTATTCACCTGGTAGCGAGTTTTGAGTTGGTTGAAGGTATTGCTAATATAGCTGAGCAAGGTGACCGCCAGCATTCGCAGCACCGGACTCTGTCTTTTGATTCCAGATTTTGTTTGTATATTTTTGGCCATGTAGCAGTGTTCAGACTTTTTTAGATGTTCGTGACTTGTGACACCCCGATCGGGTTGTGTCGGGTTATAAATATCTTTTATTAATGCCATTTAGTCGTACTTATCCATTCATTTATGTTTAATAATTGTTAAGAGACGAATTGGATTAGTTGGCTGGCCTTATCTTCCCGAAAAGCTCCATCACGATCGGGTTTAGAAATTGGGTCGTGACATTTTCCCAAGCACCCTTCTTCCCCAAATCATTGATAAGTGATTCTAACCCATTTTCTTTCAATCTTTCATTATAGTTCATAAAATTTAACCTAAAATCTAGTATTTTTATGGTGGAAATTGGTGGTTTGGGTAGAATTAGAGATTTTTATAAAAATTGGGATTTAGACCTCAAATTTAGGTTAGATTTCAAAATAAATTACATAATCGGACTCGAAGTTAATGGGTAATCGGGTTTTGGTCCGAATTTTAGGTCTAGACCAAGCTGGCCCAGGAGTTGACTTTTGTTAACTTTTTCAATAATGACCTAAATTGAATCCTTTGCAATCATGGGTAGTTCCTAAGGCTTAATTTGAATTGTTCGGAGGCTTATTTGAAAGGCAAAGTTATGGTTGAACTTTGGATTGATCCTTGGAGCGAGGTAAGTGTCATGGTTAATCTTGAATTGAGGGATTAGGACTTTTTTGTCTATTTGCTACATGGTTAAATGTTGGGTACAACGTATATGTGAGGTGACGAGTACTCATGCATTATTTTCGGGTTAAAGCATGCAGATAGGGCTTATTCCTTGTAATTATTGCTTACTTTGATCATGTTATCCATGCATAGACTAGTTACTTGTTAAATTGATCATTCTTACCATTTTTATGAGCTTTGTGATAATTGAGTATTGATTCTACAGTTGAGATTGATATTGTGGAACCGTTGTTGAAGTACGGCTTGTTCTTGTTGATCCTATCTCCTTATTATTACTTGTTCATTTTTTGTGGTAAGGGAAGTGTTAAAGCACGAAGGGTGATGTTATGCCATATTCTGAGTGTTAATGAATGAAGGGTGATGTCGTGCCATATTGTGAGTGCTAATGCATGAAGGGTGATGTCGTGTTGTATCTATTGATTTATACTGAAAGTGAGTGTAAATGTATGAAGAGTGATGTCGTGCAGTATCACTGTTTCATTGTGATTCTTCATTGTGCTTAATTTCTTTTTAACTGGTTGAAGGCATATTGACTGTTCTGGTCATCATTTTCATTGTATTTCTCGTATCCTCTATGCCCTTGAGCATGTCCCCCTCCCAATTGTAGATGTATAGATTTTATTTGTTATTATCTTGTACGTATATTGTTATCTGCCCAAGTTTATTATGTGGGTATCTTGTCATAGCCTTGTCACTATTTCTTCGAGGTTAGGCTCGACACTTACGGAGTACATAGGGTCGGTTGTACTCATACTACACTTTGCACTTCATGTGCAGACTTGGGTATTTGCCCCAATTGTTCGTGAGGGGTAACAGCTCGGACTTTCTCGCTGGAGACTCGAGATAGATCTGTTGGCATCCGCAGACTTTGAAGTCCCCTTCCATTTCCTCTATTTCACTATTTCTTTTCATTCAAAGCAATTGTATTTCTTTCAGACTCTGCTTGTAGAAAATTATAGAAGCTCGTGGGTTGTAACTCCAGATTCGAATTGTAGTATATGTTATAGCCATTTATGTATGTTATTCCGCACTAAGTTTTATTTCATTTTGGCTTAATTGACTTTATTTATTGAAACTGAATACAAATTGGCTTCACGGTTCTCTAACGTTAGCTTGCCTAGCAAGTGAAATGTTAGGCGTCATCACAGCCCCGAGGGTGGGAATACTGGGGTGTGACACTATAAAAGTACGTATATTGTTGCATTCTACTTTTATTAGTGACTTTTACAAGATATTTTAAAAAATACCAAAAATTAATCGAACCGTAATGATACCGAAGAGAAACCAATATGATTGGAACGGTTTCGAAAAGTTTAGTTTTGATTATACATAATAAAATAATCAAAAAATTAAGATAATGCAAATTTTATAAAATAACCAGCCGACTGAATCATTGATACCCCTATGTGTACCGCGCGAAGAGTATAATATTATCCATTAAAATTTATTTTCCCTGTAACAATTGAATTCTTTTCTAGCAATCTATATAATATACGTAGTTGCTTCTGTTTTTATGCAAAAAAAAATTTTTCTTATTAGATATATATGCAGTAATTAGACGACGATAGTAAATAAAAATGGACGGTTTTGAGTCCAACCTGCCTAACATAATTTTACAAAGGTAGATATGGACAGAAAAGTAAGAAACAAAACGTTTAGTCCAAAGCTCAAAGTTTTTTAGTTTGGGTATAACATATACTATATGTTAACAATGAAAAGAATTTGTATTTTCTCAACAAGTTACTTTATCTTATTTTCTAGGCAAGGGCGAAGCCACGGTTCACTTGTGGGTTCGGCCGAACCCATTAGCTTTTGTTCAAGTTTTGTATTTATATTAAGAAATTCAATAAATATGTATAAATTATTAATTTAGAACCCAATAACTTAAAAAGTTTATAATTTCGAACGCATAAATTTCAAATTCTAGCTCCGCCTCTGATTATTTAATAAGTGCATGTACATATATTGTCACATCTCGGATTTACTTTTTCAGCATTGTTTTACTGATTAATTTCCTAAGTTTATCTTAATCTTTCAAATTAACTACATATTTAGAGTCATTTATAAGATTGAATGCTTCATAGCACTTTTTACTTCTGTGGGCAGGTTATAATTTCCCTAAAATTCACTGAGAGAAAACTGTAATTGTCTACCTTTTCTTCTTCTTTTTGGGTTTGTATTATTGTGAGCAATTATATGCATAGTTTACCTACTTGACAAAATGTAACAAACTTTGTCTTATTTCAAAACTTACATACTGGAAAAGGAAAAGAAAATTAAATATATAAGTAGTCTTTTAATATATGTAGAAAATAATTTGAGCCTGGAAGAAGAAAAACAAAAACTATATTTTTGTTATGGTCTTACAGATGGATAATTACGTAACTCATCTTCATTCCAGTTCATGATAAGCAAGTTAACTGATAAAGATATCATAAAACTAATGATGTTTATTAATTAAACTTACGAATCCGTAGATACAATTATACAAACATGCCTCACATTGACTCCATTAAACCAAGAACATTGAGTTCATTTATTTTACAGCTACATTATACTCCACATTCTTACCATATTCTTCCTCCTTTTAATTAAGCTTTTGATTCTTCTCTCCTGCATGAAAACAAGAGATATAAAACAGTCAACCAAATATTAATTAAATTCCATCAATTTATTATGGAAGTGTTATCAAGAAAATGAAAAAATTCCAAATTTATGCGTCTACTGTATACTTAGGGGTCATTTGTATTCTTAGCGTTAGCAAATCTGTCTTATAAGTTTCTTTAACTTTAACGAAGCTCCAGTACTGTGGATTGAGCAAATTTCATATGTGTCAAAAAATTTTAGTAAAAAAAAAATTCTAATTTACCTCTCTACTTTTGACTATAGTTTAAAATTGTGTATCCTACGCTATACTTCGGGTTGGAGCTCGTTAGGGTCAAGAACAAATAAGAGACGATTTGTTAACAGTAATGGTATGAATGGCCTATAGACTTGCCCTAATTGAAGTATAAAGAAGAGTAAAATTATATGACAGAGGAGGTGCGACCCTTCCCTCGACCCTGCGTGAACGTGGATGTTTCGTGCACAGTGCTGCTTTTTTTTCACGGTAGAAGGAAGGAGAAAAAGAGAAAGAAAACAATACCTATTTGCATCTCATTCACATGCAGAGCAATGTCACCATTTGGGAGCTTCTCACTTATACTAATTTTCTCAAACTCAGCTTCTGAAATGGATACTTTATTAGCATTTTCATTATTAGGAGAAGAAGGTTTTGGCATTGGAGGAAAAAGGTGACTTATAGATGACTCAGAATTTTCTCTAAAATAAAGCTCACCAAACATTTCAGTAACATAAGATTTCTCAGATTCAGCTGCTTTTTTCTTGAAAAAACTTTGTTCTTGTCTAGTTATCTCTTCAAGAAATTCCTCAAGTGTAAATTCATGAAACTGATTTTTCATAATTGTTTGATTTATAATGCAGAAGTAAAGAGATATTAGAGGTGTAGTAGTAGAAAAAAAGGAGTTGATTTTTAGTGCTACATATATAGGCCATTTGGGGCAGATGAGGTTAAAATTAGTTGATGGAGTTTTCTCTTTTTTTCATTCACATTTCTTGTTGAGGAGAAGAGTAATAAGTGACTGATGATATCATCCCTAAGGAGGTTTACACGAGAAAAGAAACTAGTAAAGATGGATTTAAATTTGTTTAGCGGTTAAAATTTGTTAAAATTTAATTAAAAGATTCAAAACTCAGTCACATAAAAAAGAAATATTGTTTATTTTTCTCGTTTTTTTTTTCTCACTCGGTGTTTATCCACATCAGGATCCAATTAAATTCGCATTCACACTGAAAAATTTCATATTAGAGGTTACATTGCTTGCTAACAAAGCTCGAGACCTCCGGTTAAGAATAAAAGAATTTTTAAGGTTCTACCACAATGGTTATATGTTGTTTATTCTTGGCAGAATAGCCTGGGAGACACTTGTACTTGTTCTGATTTGTCATCCCGGTCCATACACTCCATAACGTTTCATCTGGACAATTCAACTTAATCAAAATAAGACTTTTAAACCCTCCGAAATAGCATGATGCTCACTTGTTTGACGTGGATGACAAATCAGCATCCACATCAGATTTTATGCCAAAATAATATTATTTAGCAAAATTCTAATTTCTTAAACAAAAAGTAAAATAAAATAAGCGTAAAATTAAAATTAAAGAAAACCCCTCCTCCATTCTTCAAGCCCACCTGTCATGGCTTCTCCACCTACCATGGCTTCTCCACCAAGTACCACTACTTCATTCACTCCTCTTTTAAAGAAAGTTAGCTATCTATGAAAAATACATGAGCATAGAATTAAATCTTTTGAATTTCAACGTATTCCTCTACCCCAATTTAAAAGGAATATGAAAAAAATTAAAAGCTAAAATCACCAGAAAAAATGGAGGAGTCATATAGAATGGTAAGATGACATTGAAGAAAAGAGGAGGGGGGCGCAGAACAAAATGGGGAAAGAGCTGAAGAAGAAGAGGATGGGGTCTGAAGAAGAAGAAGAAGAAGAAGAAGAAGAAGAAGAAGAAGAAGAAGAAGAAGAAGAAGAAGAAGAGGGAGCACAAAACGAAGGGGGTAGGGCTGAAGAAAAAGAAGAGGGGGGGCAGAACGGGGGAGGGGGCTGAAGAAGAAGGAAGAAAGGGGGTAGGGGCTGAAGAAGAAGAATGGAGTAGTATTCTTTATTTATTTATTTATTTATTTATTTTTATTTTTTAATAAAGAAAAATCATTAGCTCACGCACCTAATGTGCGTATAAATCACTTATTTTGTCCAACTCAGCCATATCAATGCCATATAAGCTCGGTCAACTGTCAGAAGAGTTTAAAAGTTTTGTTTTGATTAAGTTGAAGTGTCTAGATGAAATTTTATGGAGTGTAGGAACCGGAATAAAAAACCAGAACAAGTACAAGTGACTCTCAGACTCTCAGGCTATTCTGCCTTTATTCTTTGCTCTTAGTATTTTTAATGTTTTCTTGATTTCAACTTACAAACATGAACATATCGAGGACTTTGTTAAATTTTTATTAAAAGATTCGATTTAGCCACACACAAAAAAACAGAAAAAAAAAAAGATATACTATAAGTTGTTTACTCTTTGCTTTTACATCATTCTTTTTTTAAAACTTACAAACGTTGAATATATCCATCTATGCATGTGTTTTTGTTAATAAAATAAAGAATAAAATTTATACAAACTATAAAGTTGTATCGGGTGGCAAGAGCTTAACTTTTCTTTATGTACATAAGAGGAAATTTGCATATCTATGTGCAAGGCGCCGTAAGCGGTATCGACATTTAAAAAAATAGATAAAAGAAATAAATATATTAACAATATTATATTAAAATAAAAAGTACCTCTTTTGAATAAAATGGACTACTACTCTATTGCCCAAAAGTGCAAAAGGTTTAGAATATAGACCTTGGGAAGAATCATAGACCATTTGGATGGAATTTTGACGCTACACCATTAGAGCAACTAGCCAATTGTGATGAAGTGGTGTTATTTTATTTTATTTATATCAAAGTGTTTATTTTGCATAGTATCAGTTATATATATTTAATTAAAAAAAAATTGACAAAGCGGTGTCGAATGATACCGCTTCAACCATGGTAAATTCGCCCTTGTCTGTGGGGTGCTCGCACCTCTATAATTAGCACAATAATTTATTATATAAGTAAAATCAAATTCTTAAACTTTATTGAAAATTTTCTTTTTAATTAAATCAAGCGATTTAAGTGAGAATTGATGAAGGGTATTACCATTGTAACTTTTTCAAATTCAGAAAGAGTTACAGTGACTTGAAATAATTAAACTTTGTTTTAACTATTAATGCTAAATGCCAAAAGCAAACCTTGCTAGTCAATTTTGTAACCGAAAACACAGTTGGAGCATTGGAATTAAGCGTAATAATCACGTAAAGACAATGAGAGCTATTACTCTTTTTTCCTTAGAAACTGCATGCACAAAACTACAAAACCTACCCAAAGAGTTTAGCGGTTACACGCTTATCATGAGCGGAATTAGAGTATTATAAGCAAACACTAGTATATATATATATATATATATATATATATATATATATATATATATATATATATATATATATATATATATATATATATATATATATAATTGCGAACACAATAATTAAAATAAGCAAATGACTTGATAGACAATTTGCAACTCATAAGTGTTAAATCATGTCTCGGCCTCTAATGTTGTGAATCTTCTATGTAAACAAGAGATAAGCCACCAATAAAAATAGTGGATTGAGGGATGAGTATTCCTTTATCCTTAAACAAAAATTTTGGAATGAAGCCTTGAATATGGAGTTTGTCTTTGTCTAAAAATATTTTATCCCCTAATATGAGATTTTACGGCGAGGATCCAAATTTAATAGGTCTCAATCTAGATGATGTTAATGGTCAAAAGTGTATGATTTTGAGTATATTTTCATCTCATTTGTCGTGTGAGTTGCGGAAGATTACATAATATTTGAAATGAATTATACTCATTGCATATTTCTTATTTGCACGCGTGAGCTTGAATGATAATGGAGCAAAAGAAATCAAATTACTGCAAAAAAGAGAAAAAATAATAGAATTGGGAGCTCGTCTATACTCATGAGTGGCATAAAAATTAACGCAAAAAAGGAGAAAGGTGAAGGCACAAAACAGCGAAGCGAAGCAAAGGCACGGATCGCTTGGCGAAATGGAAGAATTTCAAAAGCTGAATCCGTGTCAAAGTTCACGCATTGCGCGAAGGCAAACGTGGATTACAACGTCTCCCATCCGAAGTTGGATTGCATTCTTCTTCGTGGTATCCAGGGGACCATCAGTAACAATGTCCCGTAGTTCATAATCACTCCGATGATAAGATCGCGCATCCTGTTTTTCTACCATGAGTACTACTGGCCATTAAAGAGTGGAGGCTTAGTAGTGGATTGTCCTTCCCAGTTTCCAGGTGTTGCACTCATCTTGATCTCTTCCTAAGGTGTTAACCTCTTCAAGTATTACCTGCTCTGATACCAATTAATGTTTTATACTTAAATACATCACAAGAAGAGAGGTGATTTGTGTGGTTATCAATTTTTCGCTTAAGCTGTTTATGGAAGGACCTGGTTCTTCTAAGTGTTCCTTAACCTACTATTGCAGATATAGTAAATGCGAAAAGTAAAAAAAACACAAGTATTTTACATGGAAAATACCTAGATCAAAAGGTAAAAAAACACGACCTACTTTCTAGTAGGATTTCCGAAACTCTCCACTAAAATCACTGAGCCAAAACAGCATTTACAAAAACTCTTTTGTAAACCTAGGATTAACTCTAATCCTGTTGTAGCACACAACTTCAACTGTTACGACAACTTCAAGTTAACTCTAACTTGAAAACTCTTAGCACCTAATACAATTGCCTCAAGATAAATCCAAAATTTACAATATGAAACCACCTACTAGAATTGAACAAGAATAAAAGACAGACACTTGGAACTGGTTTTTCTATATGGTTCAAGCCATTTTGGGTTTGCACGTTTGAATCACACACGAATTGCTTGCAAAATTTCCTTGCTATTTTTCTCTCAATTCATGTTTAGCTTCTGCTTATGTGTGTTACCTGTAAAAGAGAATAAAACTGATATTTATAGAGTTAGTAAATAGAGATTGACTAGCATTTTGATGCTACTCTTCCTTGGTGGAAGAGTTCTAGTTGATCTCAACCTCTAACTCCTTCAATTTCCTAAATCGTATTCTCTTTGAGTAAGGAGTTCTTCTCCTTATCCAATATGCAACCTTTTCAATCAGGATCAGGAGCTATTACTTCTTTCAAGTTAAGTTTATCTCCTTCACGTGCATCTCACATGCTTAACTCTATCCATATCTATGCTCCACTGGGATGGACCTGGTTCATATCTGAGTTCCTTTGTCAGTCAAAACTAACCTTTACTTGGGCCAACAAATTTGAATATAATTTAGCCTTTGAATTTCTTTACTGTTCAACTACGTGTTTATTTTTGTTGATTGAATGACCATCAATTGATTGTGCCTATTTATCATGTATTGCTTAGGAAAGAGTACATATTCAGGTGGTTATTGAACAACGCCACTCCTAACGTATATGAGGAATCAATACGGCGGGTTTAAAGGTGGGCTTAGGAATAACAAAGCCTTGGCATGGTCATAGTGAGTGGTAAGATTGTGCCAGGTAGCATAGGTCGAGAGAATATGTCTAGTAAATTATTATAGTTGTTCGGGACAAAATTACGACACCTAAAGTGCTCACGATTTGTAGAAAATAAATAGGGAAAATTATAGGAGAAGTAGCACGAAGGATTTCAAATAATTGGGGAAATCATAACTCTAGACCTCCTTAATCTTGTCTCCAACCCTTAGTATCTTTAGTTGTTAATTTTGTATTTCAATTAATTCGTTAATTAGTTAGACATAAGAATTTTCATATTTATAACTTAGAAATTGTTCGAACTTGTCTTCTTGGTGATAGTAAACAGTTGTAGCTAACCCTTAGTTCTCTGTGGAATTCGACGTTGGAATTTTAGACCGAATTATATTTACAGCGGCCGCTTATCCTTTTTAGGACTAGAGTTGGGTTGATCAATTGACATTGAGTGGACAAGAGATAAACCCAGCTTCTATTATTTTTGGGTGCAAAGTATTACTTAGTAGAGAAAAATCTTCTCTTATGAAACTTAAAACATTTAGAGGAGACAATGCATTCATATAATTTGTGTAAACATGAAACACATTCGGCATTCTAGTGTAATTGTAATTCGTTATCAAAATATTTTATCAAGGTTGACTTCTATCTTAGATTTATTTTAGTTCCATATATGGAGATTGTGAAAACATAAAGAAGTCAATAAAAAGGGAGATCTTTCCGATAATACAGATTATTATTTGAGAAAGTGACACACTTCTTCATAGTATTAGTCTATTAGAGCAGCCAAAAATACTGAATCTCTTGATAAGCTATCAGTAGAGCATTTCTAATGGAAATTTAGTAGAAAATAAAGGTCTACGTAAAACGATATGGAGAGACAACACGAATTTATATTTGTTATAATAGTAGCATCTTATGTAGTTCTCTCCCTTTAACATATATTCATTTAATACTTTTATTATATGGTAGTATTTGACTAAACGCTTAGCGACCTTAGGTTTACGATTTTAATTAC
Source organism: Nicotiana noctiflora (assembly GCA_032618575.1). NCBI lineage: Eukaryota > Viridiplantae > Streptophyta > Magnoliopsida > Solanales > Solanaceae > Nicotiana > Nicotiana noctiflora. The sequence goes on along the minus strand of JASVEL010003702.1, from coordinate 175,899 downwards.
GTGGAAAAAAGAAAGGAAAACGAAAAAGAAAAAGTCGAGCTAATCAGAGATGTTAAATGGCTACTTAATCTAGGGATTTCAGTAATTTCCTTCTGAGATTCAGTTCATTAATATCGGAAGGCTAATTAAGACAACAATTTACTGCTCATTTTCATTTTTTTCAGTTTGAAATTAAGTATTGCTGAAACATATTCATTCATATGTTTCTTTGTAAATCCATTGATAAATCTTCTCAAACTATAACTTAAAATTTTTGTAACAAGTTAAGAAATTAAAAAACAAAGGTGATAATAGACTGAAGGCTTTCTAAATCTTTAGACTGAAACAGTGAAAGAGTACATTTAATTTGTTCATGGAGATAGAAGCCTATAGTAATAATGTTTCCCAATAACACTAATAAATAAGAATAAAGTTTTCATAAACAAACTGGAAATTAAACTTAAACACTTGGACAAATTCAATATATATAATCCCCTTCTTCATTTTTCATTATCAGTTTTCTTCCCCAATATGTGAATTTCTTGTTTCATTTTCTCTTCATTTTCCACTGCCAAATCTTGAATCTTATCATCGCCTTCATTATCAAATTCTCCGCCCTTTCTTTTCCTGCATCAACAGCAAATCACTAGCTTAAACATTGGAAAATAATAGATAAATGATGGTAAAAATCCAAGAAAAATTACTCCTCTATTTTTATATGGCAGGCGAAAAAAAGGAAAAAAGTTTAAAGGTACAGAGTTTTCAAACATAAAAAAGTGTCATTCTTTTTGTTACAAATTAAAAAAAAAAAAAAAAGAGTAACATATAGAATGGAACAGAAAGAACCGTGAATATCACGAAAAAAAATTAAAAATTATACTTAAAACAAGTTAGTGATTACCTTTCAGGGTTTAAAGGTTTCTCATCAACCAACATTTTCATGTCCTCATTATTTTCTTTGTCATTTTGAGGATTTGGCAAAAGAGGAAGAAAGCCATCTTCACCAAACATCTCATTAGCCAAACATGGATTATCACTAGATTTATCATTAGAGGTTAGTTTCTTAAAGAACTTTTGTTCTTGAGAATCTAACTCTGCAATGAACTCTCTAAACGTGTACAACTTTTGACTAGCCATACCTTAATTTTCTTGATTCTCAAATGGAAGTACTTGTAATCTATATATAATAGAAATTTTTTTTTTTTTTTGGGGGGGGGGGGGGGGGGGGGGCTTTGGAGGATGAGGGGTATAAGGGGAATTTTTGTTTGAATTTTGAAATTTTTTTATCAATTAATAGATGAAGTTAATTAGATAAGCTTAAGCAAATTGTTCTTTACTAATGTTGTGAATATTTTGAAAAGGGACAAATAACCATTTGTTAAGAAAAGACTAATATAACATGCATAATAGTACCAATAACGCGTAATTTTACGTTTTTTTCAGCTTGCTCTACTTCTACAGTACGAGTCTCATTCTTTCGTATTTAAGATAATATCAAAAAAGCAAATTATTTATATTTTTTAAGGGGATTTTTTCCTTGAAAGCTCATGCATAGTATTTTGGTGGTACACATCAATCAGTAATTTACTAACCATATCTAATTAAAGTACCATAATCTAGTGGTATTGCTAATGTCTTCACTTAGAATATTTTAATGAGTAATATTAATAATTAATCGTGATATTCAAAAATACGTTGCAGGTGAGAAACATTGACTTATGGTGAGTCAAACAGTTTTTCATTTGACTATAACTTTTATATAAAATATTTAAATATTTTTTACTACAGAAAGTAGTTATTCTTATATAGTTTCTTTATCAGATTTGTCTTTTCTCTTAATAAATATAACAGAATTGTTGTAGTAATACCAGATTCCTTAACATAAGTGAGGATATGTGATAGTGCAAATTTTGAATTCAAAATATTTCAGTCAACGTCCAAAATCCTGTCTTAAGAAGCAATAAATTTAATACTAATCTAAACAAGTCACTTAACAAATAAAATAGATAACATTTGAGCATCTTGCATTCATATTTTACATACTAACACCACGCATTTCACTTTAGTTACTTGCGAAAATGGATTAATTCAAAATTTCTGCTTATGTTATAAAATAATAAAAGAACAAGAGCAATATTGCAGAGAAAGAGAGAGGAAATTCTTATTGAATTTTGGGATGAATTACAATGGGGTAAGACCCCTTTATTTATAGGAGAAATATGACTTAGTCACAAAGTAAAACTCTCCACAAGATAGACATTCACTCTAAATAGAATTCTATTCATAACACTCCCCTTGAATGTCTATTCAATGATAATGTGCCTCGTTAAAACCTTAACTAAAATAAAACCAGTGGAAAAAAAATTCTAGAGAAGGAAAAAGAGTACACATATCTACAATACGCCTTTTGGTTGCCTCGTTAAAAACCTCGCAAGGAAAACTCAGTGGGACAAAACCTTATAAGGGAAAAAGAGTGCAACGCGCATTAACTCCCCCTGATGAGAGCATCAATTCACATCCTTAAGCATTCGCATCCCAATCTTGTGCACTAGCTTCTTGAAGGTTGACGTCGACAAAGATTTTATATCAGTTTTAATGTATTTTCGTAATGACATAACATAGAGATCTCTTCATTCATATATTCAGGTACCTGAATCTCTTATGAGATATTATGAAGTGTAATTTCATGTGATCTTCTAGATCACTTGCCTCCTTTTTTATGATCATTTGCTCATCTTCGTTATCAAGAAGTTTATTTGAAAATGATTGTCTATACGCTTTAAGCTTACCATAGACTTTGTCCTTCTAGGACTTAATATGAGCATTTGCAATGAGAATATAGTTACTTTATTTGGGTCAGCAAATGCGTCGGCATGCTTTGCAATAAATTGCACATGAATTATCCTTTTATGAACTTCGTTCATATTATTTTATTCGAGGATCTCGATGTATAAATGATAATTTATTCCATGTAACTTTTCTCAACTGTTGTATCTTGTCTCCCCCTCATGTTAGAAAAACTAACTTGTTTGCTCAACTTTGAGAACATATCTTTGTGTGTTATGGTGTTAATCAAAAGATACACCGCACATCAATAATAATAAGATGAAATTATTTGGTTCCTGACCCTGAACCACTTGTGAGGGGAGAAAATAATATACTTTCGTATATAACGTATATCAAACTGATATATATAAACTTTGTTCTCATAAGCAATAGTTTAGCTATTAAGTGGAGCACTTAATAAATTATTTTGCTAAACCAACTGTGATGTAGACCAACTTATCAAGATGAACTTCTTGAATAGAAAATCTGAAAATTATGCTCTAAATAGAATTATTGAGCAAGTTACCTCGCACACACCGGCCAGGTTGCGGGTTAATAATAATTGCGCATGTAACCATCTCATAGATGCATCTTATGGGGTATACATGGCGGGTGAATGGGCCCATATTCACCTTTGATATTTCCAGCATTCATGGGATTCAATCTCACTTTTAGTTGGTATATTAATTATGAGAACATGCACATAAAAGAATTCGTAAAGAACTTTCTTGTTCTGTAATATTTACCCATGTGAATTCTCTTTATTTTTGCACATCATACTTAAATTGATATGGGTAAATCAATTATGCCAACTGAATAAATTATCAATATTGATAATTTTCAGATTTACACCATGATATGTGCAAGTTTATTATGATATGGGTTTTTATATCAATATCCACTTCATTGTGGTATTCTTTTGTTTATGTAGTACAAATTGGAGATAAAGCGGGTAGATTTTTACATACATATTACCCCATTACAAGTTGTAGTAATAGAAGATATTAAATCTTTCCTTTATTTATAGTCTCAGTATAATCAACCGCTTTCGCATATACTTTGGAAACTGAATAAGTTTCTTTGAGACTTACTACAACACAATACCTTATTGGTAATCAATTGTGTTTCTCCAAAATAGTAATAATTGGCTCTTCCAGAGCTCTCAATTAATTTTGCACTACCACAGATTCATCATCATCCATGTGGTGAATATCTCTTTAAAAGAGAAAGTTATACCATTATGGCCATGGTCAAAATAACATGCAAGATCTGTCTCTTGCATTATCGTTGACTTTTAATAATCACAATGTCAAAATATGTTGGCGTACAATAGGTGTGTGACCAATGACCATTCATGCCATAATAATGATATTATTTTCTTATATCATCTCAAACCTCCTTTTAAAGGTGAGTGTGGTGTAATCACTACCACTAGCACATTTATATTCTTCCAAAAACGAATATATATTCATAAATCAGACGTTTTCTCATTCACTTCATGAATGGACCATAGTCATCTGTATGTGCTTTACAAAATCTCATGTTAAATCGATGACAAATATTACTTTCACATAGTGAAGGATTATTTGAGAATACTTATTGTTCTCATTATCACAATGATAACGATATAATTTCGTCTATGCCACTTCCATATCCATTGATTATTCATGGTAATACTTTTGTCTTCTTTCAGACTTATTACATACTGCTATCACATTCTCTAAAGGGAATGATAATGGAGCAAATTCAATGGGACGAGTTTTCAATTCTTTGCCCACAATTATACATGAATTTAATCATGGCAAGGCATAGAAATTTTACCACTTTAGGTGGGTGTAATTTCTTAAACTCCATTAGAGTTATAATTAAACTTTGTTGTCTTTGTTTGTATATAAAATCGCCTGGAAACAACCTCTCTGCCCCCGGGTAGGGGTAAGGCCTGCGTACATATCACCCTCCCCAGACCCCACTTGTGGGATTATACTGGGTTGTTGTTGTTGTTGTTGCTTGTATATAAAATCAAAGTATAGAATAAAAGAGAAAACGGTAAAATACTTACCTTAAATCCAAAATTTAATCATGAAGGAAGTTTGTGGAACAATTGACAATCATTGTGCTCAATCCCAAAGCTTCTACTCAATTGGTTAGAGTCTCGTGCTGATAACGTGTTATGAAATAATAAAAGAACAAGAGCAATATTGCAGAGAATGAGAGAGGAAATTCTTATTGAATTTTGGGATGAATTACAATGGGGTAAGACCCCTCTATTTATAGGAGAAATATGACTTAGTCACAAAGTAAAACTCTCCACAAGATAGACATTCACTCTAAATAGAATTCTATTCATAACAACTTAGATATTATTGGGCTAAAATACCATTGAGAACCCCGCGAGAAACATAGAGGTTATTTGGTAGGGAACACGTTATTCTGGGATTAACTATCCGAGGAATAGTTATCACACGTTTCTATAGGGACAAAAAAAAACATTACAATTCGAGGATAACTAATCTTGGGACTAGTTATACTACGATCGTATCCCAACCAAACATGGGATAAATTGATCTCAAATTTTATCCCAAAATTAATTATCTCTTATTCCTTGTACCAAACGAACTCTTAAGAGTAAAACTAATACCACTAGCCATTCTAGATGGTTGTTATTTAGAAATTAGTCAGTATGTCCTAAATTTCAGTATTTCAGTTTAATTTTTTCAAAATCTTGAAGTTAAGATTTCTAGTCCAAATTTTCAAGACAAAATAAGTACTGACTCAAAAAATGGTTAATTGTGTACGTCCCCCAAACTTAGATTAGCAACAAACTTCGATTAATTAAAAAGGCAGAATTTCTAATAAAAAGTTTGCTTCTCTTGCTTCAAAATTAGCCATTGACATTTTAAAAAAAACTATTGCTTGACAAGAATTCACTTTTTCGTAATAAGAACACGTATTAACTCTTTTTCCTCACTTAAATAATTTGGAGGTGGACAAAAGTTTCAATTAGTAAAAATCAGAAGGAAATGATTTGGGAAAATCAAATATTATACCACTAGGATGCAAGCTAACAATTCTACCTGGAGTGTTAACTTACCATTGTTTAGTTCAGTTACTTTTTTACTTACAAACAAGAAGAAAACGATAAACGATAGACGATTTGAATCCCCGTTTTTTTTATTTTCTTTTATATTTTTCTTGTTTATGCCATTGTCTAACAAAACAGTTAAGAAATTTGTCTGAAATTCTGTACCAAGAACATCGACTCATATCAATCTTCTGTTTCGACCAATTGGACAGCGTCATCTTGTTTAGTTTACTCTCAACATCCTCCAATGACTAGTTGAAAAGGTACTGCCCAAAAGCTGCGCGCTTATGTCAAATTTGAGCTGAGCTAAAACAAATTAAAGCAATAGACAATCAATGATCCAAACCACTTAGAGTATGCTTTCTCAAGAATGTTTAAATCGATTTGAACTAAACAGTGGATCATAATCTAAACTATTTTGTCATTTGTTTGCGTACTTCTTCTATAATTTGTGTTAGGCCAAATCAAAGTAACCGCAATTTCGTGTGGACGAACAAAAACCAAACCAACAAATCTCAAGACAGGTTTTGTTATGAGTTAATTTACAATTTTACGCTATATCGGTTTTTCAAATTGACTCAACCCTTGTAAGTTAATTTAGGGGGAGAAATTCATAAATAGTCAGATTTATAAGTGATCATTCCACTACAACATAATATATTTATAGCTACGAAATCTTTGCTATGAATTTAAAAATCATGGCTAATACCTAACAATAGCCACAAAAATTAGAATTTCCTGGCTATTTACAAATTCGTAAAATTTGCCAGCCACGAAAAATAAATTGGTAAAGCTAATTCCTCATTTTTGCTATAATTGTTAACAATCGTAGCAATAACTATCTAAATAGCTACAAATGTTTTGCTACAATAAACTTGTGTAGCTAATCATAAGTTTTTGTGTCACGACCCGGATTTTCCCCCAACATCGGGATCGTGATGGCGCCTACTCGTGGTAGCTAGGCAAGCCACTGTATTCATACTATCCTGTTTTTAACAAAATTTTAATTAAATAAATGCGGAATAACAAATCACACGGTGAAAATCATACTGAAATCCTCTACCCAAGACGTGGAGTCACCAACTCACAAACTACTATGGAATACTACACATAAAAGTCTGAAAGAAATATAACATAATTCTGTTTGTCTCGGAACAATGAGACTACAGCTATTAACATAAATAAAGAAAGAGACGCCGGGCCTGCGGACGTCTGCAAGCTACCTCGGTCTCAAATGTGATCAACTCCCACGCAATCGATTTACTGCTGCTGCTCCTGATCGTAACCTGGACCTGTGCAAAAACGCACGAAGTGTAGTATCAGCACAACCGACCCCATGTGCTGGTAAGTGCCTGGCCTATCCCGGCGAAGTAGTGACAAGCCTAGGACCAGACACTCACATAAATCTGTGCAATTCAATATATATATATATATGTGTACCACAAAATAACAAGAAATAATCAAGTATTAACACAATAAGGAATATCTTAAAGAATTCAACAATTAACCACGGTTAATAATTTCACAAGGAAAAACAAAGTGTAATGTAAACACAAGTAATATCAATTGAAGAAATAGCAAACAGTTGCACGGTATCACCCTTCGTGCTTTTACTCTCATCCTCACATCCATAGTACGGCATGATCCTTCGTACATGGTTCAATAGCAGGGCACGGCATGATCCTTCGTGCATAATCAATAAATAAACATGGCACGGCATCACCCTTCGTGCATTATCACTCTTCCTCACCCAAAGAACAATCAAATAAGTTCACAAAGAAAACAAGGTATAATAGAAAACACAAGTAATATCAAGTCAAGGAATGGCAAATAGTTGCACGGCATCACCCAAATAAAATATAATGGAAAAACAAGTAATATCAAGTCAAGGAATAGCAAGCAATTGCACGGCATCACCCTTCGTGCTTTTACTCTCATCCTCACCAAATAAACAAATAAAGTACACGGCATCACCCTTCGTGCTTTTACTCTCATCCTCACATCCATAGTACGGCATGATCCTTCGTACATGGTTCAATAACAGAGCACGGCATGATCCTTCGTGCCTAATCAATAAATAAACATGGCACGGCATTAACCTTCGTGCATAAATAAATAGACATGGCACGGCATCACCCTTCGTGCATTATCACTCTTCCTCACCCAAATAACAATCACAGTTAAGGGCAGAGAAAGAAACAGCAATTCATAAATCGTCCCATCAAGGGCAATCAACAATTATCTTCACAACAAGTCCCAACAAGGGAGAACAATAACAATTCACCTGTAATATATCTCAAAATATCATTTTCCAACGACTCACGGTCATACTAGACGCCGGTGTATGGATGCTCGTCACCACAGCCCATACACCGCACTCGATCACATAACACATAACACATAATCCTATTCCCTCAAGCTAGGATAGAACAAACACTTACCTCGATTCCGGTACAAAACCGCTAAGAGACAACTCTCTCTTGCCACGAATGTCGGCCTCCACAGGTCCAATCTATCCAAAATCATAAGTAATACTTTATAATATGCTAATGGGACATAACCCAATCGAAAGAACTCGAAAAATACTCAAAATCACGAAATTCGCAAAACCCGAGCCCGGGGCCCACGTCACGAAAAATTCTGAAATTCAGATTTTCGGAATCCTCGTCTCGCCACGAGTCCGTACATACCAAGAACTCCCAATTCGGACCACAAATGGTCCTTCAAATCCCAAATTTAAGGTTTTTGCTCCAAGCCCTATTTTCTTGATTTTTAGCTATAAATTCATGAATTCCATGGATGATTCTTATATAAAAACATGTATTTAACTCATAAAACTTACCTCCAACGATTCCCCGTCGAAATCCCTTCAATTCCCGTCCAAAAGCTCTCAAGAATGACCAAAAATGGTGGAAAATGAGTTGGTTTCGCGACTGAAATGTTTTTAACATTCTATCCGGGTACTGTAGCTAACACTATGCGATCGCATTAGAGCATTGCGATCGCATAGAACAAATTTGCCGGGCACTGTAGCTAAGCCTATGCGATTGCATAGAACAAAATCTTGGGTACTGTAGCTAACACTATGCGATCGCATCAGAGCATTGCGATCGCATAGAACAAACTCTCCGGGCACTGTAGCTAACACTATGCGATCGCATCAGAGCATTGCGATCGCATAGAACAAAATTTCTCTGCAATTTTTCTGCTGCATTTTTCAACTCAAAAATTCCCGTTAGCCATCCGAAATCACCCCGAGGCCCACGGAACCTCAATCAAAAATACCAATACATCCTATAACGTTATTCAAACTTGTTCCAATCATAAAAACATGTCCTTAAACACGGAAAACATTGAATTATAGCGGATTCAAGCCTAAGTTTTCATCTAAACTTTCGAAATCAACATTCAATCACAAACCCGACCAAACGACATCCGAATGACCTGAAAATTTGCAGACATATCCAAAATCACATAACGAAGCTGCAGAAATTATCGGAATTCCATTCCGAACCCCGGATCAAAATCTCACCTATCGTTCGGATTCGCCAAAAATACTAACCTTGCCAATTCAAGCTTAATTCTACACCGGTCATCACAAAAATATTCCGGACACACTCCTAAGTCCCAAATCACCTAACGAAGCTATCCGAACCATAAGATTTTCATTTTGAGTCCGATATCAAAATTTCCACTTCCGGTCAAATTTTCTCAAAAACCTTCAATTTTCTATCTTTCGCCAAACGACTCCAAAATGACCCACGGACCTCCGAATTCACTTCCGATCGCGCTCCCAAATCCAGAATAACCATACGGAGCTACTCCCAGTCTCGGAATCCCAAACGGACATTAATAACACTAAAAATGCATTTTTAGCCAAATTGATGCAATTCTTCTAAAATGCTATCTTCCATAATATGCACCAAAACGCTCCCGGGTTATCCAAAACCCGATCCAGGCATACGCCCAAGTCCGAAATCATCACATGAACCTGTTGGAACCTTCAAATCTAAATTCCGAGGTCGTATACTCAAAATTCCAATCCTAGTTCATTTCTTCAGTTTTAAGCTTTGGAAATAAGAATTTTCATTTAAATTTGACTCCAAACTTCTTGAATTTTAATTCTGACCATTCACACAAGTCAATATACTTGAGATGAAGTTGCTCATGGCCTCAAACTGCTGAATGACGCGCCGTATCTCAAAACGACCGGTTGGGTCGTTACAATCTCCCCCACTTAAACATACGTTCGTCCTCGAACGTGCTAAGAACTACACTGAAGTAGTCTGAAATTACTGGTTTAACATATCATGCAACTTCTTGTGCTTCCGCAATTCATTTGAGCACATTAGCTCGATAACTCTATAGACATACTCCTTTATTCGAGTAAATAAGCCATTAGACCCAATTCCAACATCCGAAATTTCCTGCCTAGCATGTTTCCATCATACGACCACAATATCATTCTTCACACGTTGTACCCATACATGACTGCATAACTTTGTTGAATTCACACTTTGCATCACTTTACATATGATACCACAATAATTTTATTCAAATATAATAGTCGAAATTCCACAAATCTGATGCTCTCATTGCATCTCATGACCTCCATGGGTCTTGCTCTAGCTTTTACAACACCGATACAACGGAAGGGATGTGCAAGAATTCATATTTAGTTGCCAAGTCAACAAATCATTCAGTCTATACTTCTAACAAGATCCATTACCTTGTCCTAAACCAGAGAATGTTATTTTCCTCTATAATATACTTCATAAAAATCAGTTTGCACTGACCCCAAATCCCATAATCTCATCTCACCCAATACGAACTGCTCAGGCGATAAGCCACCTCAAACATAATCAAAAGTCGTACAAGATGACACAATGTGTCATTAGGCCACTAATTCGTACGTGAAACAAAAGGAAGGAGAACACTAGAGAGAACTATCCAACTCTCACATTAACATGGACCTCCTCGGAAAATAGGAAACAGAACACCTAAAAGCAATTATAGACACTGAAATAAACATCACATTGTTGCGGCGTGCAACCCGATCCCAACAATATAACCATGGCGGCGTGCCACCCGATCCCAACAATATAATCATGGTGGCGTGCCACCCGATCCCAACTATATAACCATGGCGGTGTGCCACCCGATCCCAACAATATAGACTCACACAAGGAATCATATGTCGAGCTGAATAGATCATCACATCAAAATACTGAATATCGATCATAAGCACACAAAGGTGCATGATATCGGTCACAAGGAAATACATAGCGCCATAGGCTACAAACTCAAGCACAACTGAGGTGCGATATATGATCCGAGTCTCAAGAGCCATCATGCTCATATAACATCACCGCTGAGCGGAACCTCAACACATAAGGAATTTACCAAGCCGTCTCACAACTTATACGGCGCAATGTATCTTTACATGAGTTAACTAACCGCGAAATAAGACAGCGATTATCCCTCCATAAAGGGCGCATTTCTGGAAGAAACATAACCGGCCTGACGCAAGGCTCACTTCCACATTTAAATCTATCCACCGACCTTAAGTCTATCCTGGTCGTGCCAAGCTAAGTCAATAGTATTTCACAGGTCTATAACCCAATAAGCAGAGTGTCCTCCAGGTATAAATTCTCAAATGAATGATATTACCAAAATCCTCATACTTGGTTTAAATTTCTAATCAATCAAGTGACTACAAGTCACACCTATACAATCTTCTTGGGTCAAGCTCCCACCATCTTCCGAATAATTAAACGGGTCCGCACATTCAACCCACCGGCTGTACTAACACTGAAAAGCGATCAGGAGTCCCTAACCGGGATGCAAAGCCTTTCTCACAGAACACCGATCTCAAATGATACGGATGTTAATACCCATCTTACTCAAAACACTGAAACTCCTTTCCTGCTCATCCGAGCTCTTTATATCACATTCATTGACCAAACCGTGACCTTGGTCCTTACTTCAAATTTCATACTACTCACTGCACCTCACGTGTCGATATATGATAGACGCAATTTCCATCATAGCTCTAGAACTGACGATGGACTAGTACTTCATCACATAATTCGACTATTATATTAAAGAATATTAGCAACATACGGCGAATTCTCATAACCATCGAATATGTCAATCTCTAAGTAGTGGTCCAAGCCACCATAACCTTTCCCGAGATCTGCCTACTCATAACAGGCCCTTAACAGAAGAATAATTCAGAATAACATCAATCACTGCGGTCGACAAGTCTCAAATGCACCGCCACAAATCACATGCATAATTCGATCACGTTGCATGAACCGATCATTGACACCAATACGCCAACTCAACTATGGTTGATCAATCTACTTCCTTCCAGGTTATCCTTGATTGCCTTAGAAATGTTAATATCTTCCTTCAATACCTAACTTATTCCAACCGACTTACCCTGAGTGACCTTAAATCATGAGGCCATGCTATCTCAAGAATGACTATCATTTCACGCCTCTCAAATGCTACACCACAAGTCAAAACATCATAGATTGTTTTTGTGCTTTTCTTCATAAGTTGATTCAAAGGCTTGAGCCTCAACTGTACATTATAGACTCAAAATTATCAAACACCACACTTTACCTCTTGAATTCACTAGGATCGCTATTGAGAACCATCCGGCCCTGACTTGCCCGAGTACGCAATCAACTCTACTGAATTTTATAACATATGAATACCCTCTCGATAAAGCCCCCGGCGGAACAATTTCCCGCGAAGCCTGCACCTATACGAGGCATAAATCATGAATTTTTCCCTCAAGTTTGAACATGAGCCAGTAAGGCTAACCATAACATGCATTCAACAATTTATATACTCAAATTACCACTCATGACCCTTTTTCCGTGGTTGCAATAACACAATAATACGCTAGTATCCAGAATTCACATAGGTAATTAACCATGCGACCCAATCGTAAGCGATGGGACTCTCCCACTTAGCCCGAAGCCACTATTACACGACTCTCGAACACATTAGAACCATTCTCTCAAGTCATTTACTATTATTCAACTGCAACTCACTTGATCCAACGAAGATAACCACCTGTGCTCTATTAGCACTCTGACACCATAGGGTATGACCTCATTCCAATACAACCAAGCATTCATCCCGCTCCATGCACCGAGCATTCTTTACCAATGACATCTTAAAACATACTGTGATTCTCACACGCCTACGAATCACCATGTAGCCTTTGTCGAAGCTTTTCCCTGCTGATAATGAAATGTAGAGTTTATTAGGGACACAGGAACATCAAAAGTCCCAACATCATACCATACGAGCCTCAACTCTTGCCCATCCGCAAGTTTCAAGAACTCTTTGAATAGCACCTAAATACATCGCAGGCCAAATCTGATATGACACATGACCCAAAATTTGATCGTTGATAGTGAAATCCTTTCACTTGGCACGACGCCTTAAGATACATCTTGCTAATCCATGACAATAGCCTTTGTCATTTGTACATCTTCCTCATAAGACAACCAAAGACATTCGTTTGGTACATGTCCTTCTTAAGATAGTTACACTCTTTCCCCCAGTATCTATGATGGCTGAATCCTTCGCTAAATAGATATCTCATATGAACCATATAGTCTTTATTACCACTAACTATCTTTAGATCTACATCCACCTTGTGATTCTACCATTACTGTAACGATTAGGCAGTTAAGTAAACCTTCTCAAGACCGTACCTATCAACCGAATGTCAGAACCTAGTGCACCCTCATGTGCACAATTGAAGATCTCTCAATTTCTTGCATTATCGATATGGATGACACATTGTAACAATAGTTGAGTAAATTCTTGACTCCCTTGAAATCCCTCTGCAGCATCACGAACCGTCGGCGCATACTTGATACCGAGTGTGCAATTTCAATACACGAGTGGATGCAAAAGAACATATGACATAGGCTCCAACTGAATAAATGGCGCACGATAAGGAATTCAAAGAATTGAAGAGTTTCCTAAACGGTTACATAGCCCCTCGTAGATAAATACAGACGTCTCCATATAGATCAATGAGAATCTAAGTAACCGGTCTGTGTCCCGTGACTCCTACGAACCTAGAGCTCTGATACCAACTTGTCACGACCCGGATTTTCCCCCAACATCGGGATCGTGATGGCGCCTACTCGTGGTAGCTAGGCAAGCCACTGTATTCATACTATCCTGTTTTTAACAAAATTTTAATTAAATAAATGCGGAATAACAAATCACACGGTGAAAATCATACTGAAATCCTCTACCCAAGACGTGGAGTCACCAACTCACAAACTACTATGGAATACTACACATAAAAGTCTGAAGGAAATATAACATAATTCTGTTTGTCTCGGAACAATGAGACTACAGCTATTAACATAATTAAAGAAAGAGACGTCGGGCCTGCGGACGTCTGCAAACTACCTCGGTCTCAAATGTGATCAACTCCCACGCAATCTATTTACTGCTGCTGCTGCTGCTGCTGCTCCTGATCGTAACCTGGACCTGTGCAAAAACGCACAGAAGTGTAGCATCAGCACAACCGACCCCATGTGCTGGTAAGTGCCTGGCCTATCCCGGCGAAGTAGTGACAAGCCTAGGACCAGACACCCACATAACCTGTGCAATTCAATATATATATATATATATATATATGTGTACCACAAAATAACAAGAAATAATCAAGTATTAACACAATAAGGAATATCTTAAAGAATTCAACAATTAACCACAGTTAATAATTTCACAAGGAAAAACAAAGTGTAATGTAAACACAAGTAATATCAATTGAAGAAATAGCAAACAGTTGCACGGTATCACCCTTCGTGCTTTTACTCTCATCCTCACATCCATAGTACGGCATGATCCTTCGTACATGGTTCAATAACAGGGCACGGCATGATCCTTCGTGCATAATCAATAAATAAACATGGCACGGCATCACCCCTCGTGCATTATCACTCTTCCTCACCCAAAGAACAATCAAATAAGTTCACAAAGAAAACAAGGTATAATAGAAAACACAAGTAATATCAAGTCAAGGAATGGCAAATAGTTGCACGGCATCACCCAAATAAAATATAATGGAAAAACAAGTAATATCAAGTCAAGGAATAGCAAGCAATTGCACGGCATCACCCTTCGTGCTTTTACTCTCATCCTCACCAAATAAACAAATAAAGTACACGGCATCACCCTTCGTGCTTTTACTCTCATCCTCACATCCATAGTACGGCATGATCCTTCGTACATGGTTCAATAACGGGGCAGGGCATGATCCTTCGTGCATAATCAATAAATAAACATGGCACGGCATTAACCTTCGTGCATAAATAAATAGACATGGCACGGCATCACCATTCGTGCATTATCACTCTTCCTCACCCAAATAACAATCACAGTTAAGGGCAGAGAAAGAAACAACAATTCATAAATCGTCCCATCAAGGGCAATCAATAATTATCTTCGCAACAAGTCCCAACAAGGGAGAACAATAACAATTCACCTGTAATATATCTCAAAATATCATTTTCCAACGACTCACGGTCATACTAGACGCCGGTGTATGGATGCTCGTCACCACAGCCCATACACCGCACTCGATCACATAACACGTAACACATAATCCTATTCCCTCAAGCTAGGATAGAACAAACACTTACCTCGATTCCGGTACAAAACCGCTAAGAGACAACTCTCTCTTGCCACGAATGTCGGCCTCCACAGGTCCAATCTATCCAAAATCATAAGTAATACTTTATAATATGCTAATGGGACATAACCCAATCGAAAGAACTCGAAAAATACTCAAAATCACGAAATTCGCAAAACCCGAGCCCGGGGCCCACGTCACGAAAAATTCTGAAATTCAGATTTTCGGAATCCTCGTCTCGCCACGAGTCCGTACATACCAAGAACTCCCAATTCGGACCACAAATGGTCCTTCAAATCCCAAATTTAAGGTTTTTGCTCCAAGCCCTATTTTCTTGATTTTTAGCTATAAATTCATGAATTCCATGGATGATTCTTGTATAAAAACATGTATTTAACTCATAAAACTTACCTCCAACGATTCCCCGTCGAAATCCCTTCAATTCCCGTCCAAAAGCTCTCAAGAATGACCAAAAATGGTGGAAAATGAGTTGGTTTCGCGACTGAAATGTTTTTAACATTCTGTCCGGGTACTGTAGCTAACACTACGCGATCGCATTAGAGCATTGCGATCGCATAGAACAAATTTGCCGGGCACTGTAGCTAAGCCTATGCGATTGCATAGAACAAAATCCTGGGTACTGTAGCTAACACTATGCGATCGCATCCGTGCATTGCGATCGCATAGAACAAACTCTCCGGGCACTGTAGCTAACACTATGCGATCGCATTCGAGCATTGCGATCGCATAGAACAAAATTTCTCTGCAATTTTTCTGCTGCATTTTTCAACTCAAAAATTCCCGTTAGCCATCCGAAATCACCCCGAGGCCCCCGGGACCTCAATCAAAAATACCAATACATCCTATAACGTTATTCAAACTTGTTCCAATCATAAAAACATGTCCTTAAACACGGAAAACATTGAATTATAGCGGATTCAAGCCTAAGTTTTCATCTAAACTTTCGAAATCAACATTCAATCACAAACCCGACCAAACGACATCCGAATGACCTGAAAATTTGCAGACATATCCAAAATCACATAACGAAGCTACAGAAATTATCGAAATTCCATTCCGACCCCCGGATCAAAATCTCACCTATCGTTCGGATTCGCCAAAAATACTAACCTTGCCAATTCAAGCTTAATTCTACACCGGTCATCACAAAAATATTCCGGACACACTCCTAAGTCCCAAATCACCTAACGAAGCTATCCAAACCATAAGATTTTCATTTTGAGTCCGATATCAAAATTTCCACTTCCGGTCAAATTTTCTCAAAAACCTTCAATTTTCTATCTTTCGCCAAACGACTCCAAAATGACCCACGGACCTCCGAATTCACTTCCGATCGCGCTCCCAAATCCAGAATAACCATACGGAGCTACTCCCAGTCTCGGAATCCCAAACGGACATTAATAACACTAAAAATGCATTTTTAGCCAAATTGATGCAATTCTTCTAAAATGCTATCTTCCATAATATGTACCAAAACGCTCCCGGGTTATCCAAAACCCGATCCAGGCATACGCCTAAGTCCGAAATCATCATATGAACCTGTTGGAACCTTCAAATCTCAATTCCGAGGTCGTATACTCAAAATTCCAATCCTAGTTCATTTGTTCAATTTTAAGCTTTGGAAATGAGAATTTTCATTTAAATTTGACTCCAAACTTCTTGAATTTTAATTCTGACCATTCACACAAGTCAATATACTTGAGATGAAGTTGCTCATGGCCTCAAACTGCTGAATGACGCGCCGTATCTCAAAACGACCGGTTGGGTCGTTACATTTTGCCATGCATTACAAGTTATTGTAGCAATAGTAACTTTATAGCTACAGTAAGTTATTTAAAATAAAATATTGTAGCTAAATAAATACATTTGCTTCAAATTATAAAAAGTTGTGGCAATAATATAGCTATGGATTTATTATTATGACAAAATATTGTAGCTAACTGTTATTTTTTACCATAAACTGAAAGTTACTGTAGCAAAAAGAACCTTTTAACCATACTAAATAATTTAAAATAAAATATTATAGATAAATAAATATTTGTGCTTTAAGTACTGAAAATGCGTGGTAAAGGCTTAGTAATTACAATTATTTGTCATTATGGAATAATCTAGCCACAAATTTATTGCTATGATAATATTTTGGTAGCTAGTTATTAGATTTTGCCACGAGTTGAATCTTACTACGGTAATAATAATCTTTTGGGCATATTAAATTATTCGAAAATACCTAATGAGTATTTTTTATTCAAGTTATAAAGAATATAAATAGTTGGCTTGAATAAATCAAAATGGTTGCCAAAATAAAAATCTGAATATTTCTCAATTACGAAAAATCATGACAAGAATTATCCAACACTATTAGGTAATGAAAAGTTAATGTCAAAGGTAACAATTACATTTTTCTTAAATATAGGAAAATAGTAATTGTATATAATAATGGAAGAAAATAGTAATTGTATATGAAATTAAAGAATTGTTTAACTTTCAAATAACTAATATTACAACAATTTTTGCCAATACTCCGGATTTTGTTATGCGACTTTTTGAATATGATAAGGCTGGTTGTACTGATATTCAATCAAGCCGGTTGACTACTAGTTTGATTAGAAATAGTAATCAGACTAATGTAAATATAAGGATAAATGTAAACGGAGGCCATGATGATAATTCCAATAGGATGACTATGGCAACCATATATCCTAGTACTGTTTTGTATGCTACTAACATCTCTGTACGCAATGTTTAAACTTTAATATATATAAATTATCTTTTTCACCCAAAAAAAAAACTAATAGTATTAAAATACAAATTATTGTTCATTCTCAAATAGTAGATCACTAGATCATTTGTTACCTCCTTATAACAGCAAAATTTATCAATTGACTTCTTAGATTTATGAAACTCATATTTTATTTTATTGCAATTATTGTTAATTATATAATTTTTATGTAAATTTAAATATTAACAGTTGTAGATATTTGTTTGTGTATATACTTTATTATTTTTAAATAAGTGTACTTACATTTTCTAAAAAAGTATTCATATTGAAGACCTTACATTTTTGTATTCTTTTCTTTATCACTTTGTTTTTTTGTGAATTTATTTATGTAAGTTAAAAGTTATTATCAAACTATCTTTTACAATATTTTTTAAATCAAATTTGGTTTATTAATATTTTATTTGGTCGTTCTTTAGTTACTACAGTAGTGGAGCCATAATTTTTATTATTGGATGTCAGTATTTAAATAAGTAAATACTCTAAGAAGTCAAGAATATATATATATAGTGTATAGGCTACGCGGACTACCGCATGCCTATCCAGAGATATATATATTATAATTTTAGTTATATTATTATTGGAAAAATTTGTAATTTTAGTTATTTTTCTAATATTGAGGAATTCAAAATCAATTAAAGTCTTAGTTATTAAATTATTCCTTATTTAAATTAAGTAAAATGTCTTAATATTTAGGATACTAAAATCAATTCAATTTTTTTTTTATATAAATCGTTAAAGAGGAAAAAAGGAAAATTATTGACAATCTAAAAATATGAACTAAAATGCAAAATCATATAAAAGAATATACGTAAAAATAATCTATATACCACCTTTTCCAACAACAAAACTCCACAATAATTTTTATATTGTTTGTCCTTTTATTTCAATCATACAAGGTCAAGTTTGCATCTATATTTCCTTTCATATCAACTATTGGCCATTTTTAAATTTCAAGCGATAAATATTTTATGTAATAATAATAATAATAATAATAATAATAATAATAATAATAAATACACAATAATAAATATACAATATTCGAAAACACCAATCATTATTGAACAAATCACTAACAAAATATTTAAGTGGTTGACAAGAGCCAAGTACATTAATGATTATACAAACACAAAAATCCAAAAAGTGAAATATTAAATTAACTTTTTTGCTTTTTGATAATATAATTAAGATCATAGTATAATTATAATTAATTATTTAAAATTGGATGAGCTAATATGAAGAATTTGAATTAACAAAAAATAACTATTTCCTTTAATGTTGCTAATAAATAATTAAGCCTTTGCATTAACTAATTAACAAGAATTAATTTAATTATTTTTCGTATTCATCATATAAGTAATTATTTTTAAATTGACAAATCGAATAGGATACATAAATTTATTTTGATAAGAATAGCATTAGCATATGGAAAAATTAGTTATAATAGTATTAAGAGTCAAGTTCATAAATAGTTTTTTTCTTCTATTTTAGTTAAACGGTACTACTCTTTTGTTTTATTGTAGGTACTTTTCCTACCTTTATTTGCATTTATGGTATTTGTATTTTCCCCTTTATATTTATGGTATTGTATTAAGAAGCAAAATATATAGGAAAAGAAACACAAACTAAATCCCTAAACCAAAACCTAAACTTTCTCTATCTCAGCCGCCACTCTCCCTCCCCAAGTAGTCGGCAATTCAAGGCTGCGAGAAAGACAAAAGGATCAATAAGAGTGTATCCCGATTGCGATTTTTATTTATGAACAAAAAATTTAAGTTTTTGGTTCGTCTCTACCGTGGTAAGCTCATTTCTCTATATTATAGTATTTTTGAATCTTCTTACGTTTACTTGAGTTTGGAGTTTTTAGTTCAATTTTACGGGCTGTTCAAGTAATTTGATAGATATTATGCCTTATTTTTTGATGAGTGGTGAGTGCAATTATAAATATTTGGTTTATTTTATGGCTTACACCTAATTGATTTGGGTTTCTGCTTCAATTGATTATTTTTTATTTATAGGATGCTCAAGTAAAGAGTGACTTTGAGAAATTTTATTATCTTCTAATGTCAAATTGTAAGTTTTTTTTCCATCTTCTTAATTTTATGATGTTTATTTAAATGCTTTTTCTTTCCTTCTCTAGTTTAGTTTTATTAAGCTGATACATGGCTAAGTTTTTCTTATTCTATGATTCATAAAATTTTTAATTATTAATTGTAAATGCATCTAACATGTATATGTTCTGATAATTCAAATATAAATTACTCACCAATATTTTTATTTCAGTCGTGATAATAGAGAGTGCTTCATATATTCCTGGATGCATAACGATCAACGGGTGCGATGAGGTTGGCAACATAAATCATCAAGATCAAACGTGGGTGACAACATGAATCATCAAGCAAATGCTTATATTCGTCTAATATGGAATGTCGGACACTATTTCTGATCTCTATTACCATAAAACCTCACATCGGCTAGTTCTTTTCTTCAGATTTTAGTTATTGTAGAAGAGTTATGTATGCTATCAATTAATTAATATAAATGTGTATCCTGGAATTTATTTTGTGAAAATTTTTACATATCGATTTGTGTAAAAGAAGTTATGTCTCAAGCAAATAAGTTATTACTATTTGTTTTAATACAATATGTACATCCATAGAATAATTAGAAAATTTTAGACAAAAATAATATAGCGAAGTTACAGGGTGATAAGAACTTTCATCTTTGCTAAAATTAATAATATATCAAAAATTAATAATAAAATAATCTAATCTCGATTTTTTTGTATGATTTGTAGCCATAAAACTTTGTCTGTAGCTAAACAAAAATACGTTTGCCACGAACTAATATATGAAAGCAACTACATGTCTTAACTTCCGTGGCAAATAAATTTAAAACATTTGTTACGCTATATCACTTTGTGGCTACCATATTAGCTACAAATTAATTTATTATGGCAAGAGTATAAAATTATTTGCTACAAATATATTTGTTGTGGTAAAAGTATAAAATCATTTGCTATGAATATAGCTACAACACAAAATATTCGTAGCAATAAGTATTAATCCTTAGCCACGGGTCATGTAAAGTTTGTAGCTAACTTTTAGCTACGCTACGCTACGGAAAAAAATATTGTGGCTAAAGTGTTTAGCTACGAAAAGTTTCATAATTAGCTACGTTATGTTTTGTAGCTATAAATGCATTATGTTGTAGTGTTCAAAAATAGCCACAGTTACAAAAGTAATCGAAATTTAGTCACTTTTCATGTAAAGATTGTTGCGGAAGCCAAATGTATATAGTGTGAATGAGTCACAACTACTATACCAAAAATTATGGCAGCCATCAAATAATAAATAAGACAATAAAGCAACAATAAAAGGAACACCATAATTTACGAGGTTCGGCTAATTTTGCCTACTCCTCGGACATAACCAATATTTTATTCCACTCCAAAATACAAGTGAAATAATACTAAAGAGAGAAGATATAAATGTCTTAAGAAGATAAGAAGGCAAATGAGAGGTGTATTTAAATCCTAAACATTAGGCCTTCTTTATAGGGGAAAATCCCCCCAAATTCACTTCCCAACCGATGTGGGATAAGGTTTTTGTCAAACTTCAACAAATCTCCACCTTGACAAAAATTCTACATCTTCAATTTTCTCTCTATAACAAATTTTGGTTGTGTCTTCATCTTCAATCTTCAGTGTTCAACAATGTTGATCAAATCCAAATAATGTTGAAACTTGATCGCAGTCACCACTTTTGTCAGCATATCAGCAGGATTCTCGGTAGTATGAATTGTTTTCACCGTGACTCCACCTTCTTCTATGGTTTCTCGTACGAAATGATACCGAACATCAATGTGCTTCGTCCTTGCATAATAAACTTGGTTCTTCGCTAATTGAATAGCACTTTCACTATCACAAAAAATTGTGATACCTTTTTGTTCAACACCAAGCTCCTTTAGCAATCCTTGAAGCCAAATTGCCTTCTTCACAGCCTCTGTAATAGCCATGTACTCTGCCTCTGTTGTAGACAAAGCAACTGTTGACTGCAAAGTAGACTTCCAACTAACTGGTGCCTTTGCAAAAGTAAACACATAACCAGTAGTTGATCTTCGTTTGTCCAGATCACCCGCAAAATCCGAGTCACAATATCCAACTACAGACTGATTGCCTTCCTGCTCAAAAACTAACCCGACATCTACAGTATTATGAATATACCGTAGAATCCACTTCACAGCTTGCCAATGCTCCTTTCCCGGATTATGCATATATCTGCTAATAACTCCAACAACTTGTGAAATGTCAGGTCTCGTACAGACCATTGCATACATCAAGCTACCAACAGCATTTGCGTATGGTACCTTTGACATATACTCTCGTTCAACTTCATCCAATGGTGACATAGTAGTACTTAGCTTAAAATGGGGAGCAAGTGGAGTACTAACTGGCTTAGTCTTGTCATCTATGCCAAAACATTATAGTACTCTCTTCAAATATTCTTTCTGAGATAAATAGAGTTTCTTTGAACGTCTATCTCTTATTATCTCCATGCCAAGAATTTTCTTCGCCTCACCCAGATCATTCATCTCGAACTCCTTCTTCAGTTGAATCTTCAACTTATCAATTTCTTCCGAATTCTTGGAAGCTATCAACATATCATCAACATATAGGAGAAGATATATAAAGGAACCATTTTTAAGCTTGCGCAAATACACACAATGATTGTATTTGCTTCTCTTGTACCCTTGCTGCAACATAAACTTGTCAAATCGTTTGTACCATTGTCTAGAAGATTATTTCAACCCGTACAATGATTTTTCAAGTTTGCAAACCATATTTTCCTTTCCAGCAACTTTGAATCCTTCTGGCTGAGTCATGTAGATTTCCTCCTCCAAGTTTCCATGTAAAAATGCAGTTTTTACATCCATCTGAACTAGTTCCAAATTCAATTGTGCTACCAAAGCCAACATAATTCGAATGGAGGAATATTTTACAACTGGAGAAAATACTTCATTGTAATCAATTCCCTCCTTTTGAGCATATCCTTTGGCCACCAACCTTGCTTTGTAGCGAACATCTTCTTGGTTAGGAAATCCTTCTTTCTTTGCAAATACCCATTTGCACCCAATTGCTTTCTTTCCCTTCGGAGATTGGCCAATCTCCATGTATGATTCTGATGAAGGGACTGTAATTCATCATTCATGGCAATCCTCCACTTATCGTCTTCTGAACTTTGGACCGCGTCTTTATAAGTGGTGGGAACATCATCAGCTGCAATTGCGGTTGCACAAGCAACTGTCTCTATGAGACGAACAGGTTTCGTTACTTTCCTTTTTGGCCTGCTGGTTGCTATTGATTCAAGTTATTGTTGAGGTTCCTGAGTTGGAATCTCCTCTACCGGCTCTCCTTCTAGAGGATAATCTTCATTTGTTTCCTCGTCTGCTTCTTGTGTAGGAAAAATAAATTTTCCCTCAAACTCCACCTGCTTAGAAGCACCATCATCTTGTTTGGTATCTACATTTGTTACCTTGTTTACCATAGAAGATTCATCGAAAGTAACATCCCTGCTGAATATTACTTTCTTTGTCATAGGACACCATAAGCGATGTCCTTTGACTCCAGAAGTAATGCCCATAAAAATAGCCTTCTTTGCCCTTGGATCCAATTTTGACTCCGTCACATGATAATATGCAGTTGAGCCAAATACGTGCAAAGAGTCATAATCTACAGTAGGCTTTCCATACCATTTTTCAAATGGTGTCTTGCCATCAATAGCAGCAGATGGTAAGCGATTAATGAGGTGGCATGCATATGTAATTGCCTCAGCCCAAAATTCTTTGCCCAAGCCAGCATTGGACAACATACACCGTACCTTCTCCAGCAAGGTCCGGTTCGTGCGTTCTGCCACTCCATTCTTTTGTGGTGTATGTCTCACAGTAAAGTGTCGGACGATGTCATCATTTTCACAGACCTTATTGAAATGATCATTTTTGTATTCACCTCCATTGTCTGTGCGAATACACATGATCCTCCTGCCCGTTTGATTCTCCACCATAGTCTTCCATTTGATAAAAATTCCCAGCACTTCATCTTTGCTCTTCGTTGCATACACCCATACTATTCGGGAAAAATCATCAACAAAGGTCACAAAATAGTGCTTCCCACCCAATGAAGGTGTTTTGGAAGGACCCCAAACGTCAAAGTGTACTAATCCAAAATGCCTTTAGTATTATGGATTGCTGTACCAAATTTAACCCTTGTCTGTTTCCCTTTGACACAATGCTCGCAAAACTCCAAATTGCAAGCCTTTATCCCTTTCAACAATCCTTGATCCGATAGAGTTTTCAAGGATTTTCCTCCAACATGTCCCAAGCGCATGTGTCATAGCCTGGTTGCTTCTGCCTCTTTGTTGTCACTGGACGTCACTGTCGCTGTCCCAATAACTATACTACCGAGATAACGGTACATGTTATTGTTCTTCCGATTGGCCTTCATTACCACTAGTGCACCGGAGCATACTCTCATCACTCCATTTTCTGCAATAATTTTGAACCCTTTTGATTCTAGGGCTCCCACAGAGATGAGATTTTTCTTCAAACCCGGTACATATCGAACATCTGTTAATGTTCTGATCATTCCATCATGGTTCCTCAATCATATTGAACCAATTCCATATGAGGTAAGAGGGTTGTTATCCGCTGTTTGGACGACTCCATATTCTCCTTCTTGAAAGTCCACAAACCAATCCCTGTTGGGACACATATGATAGCTACAAGCCGAGTCCATCAACCATATGTCTGATGACGTTGACGGCTCTGTTGTAACTAATGAGAAATCCGAATCATCACAATCAACTACATTTGAATCCATAATGGCCTTTCCATTGTTATGTTTGGCCTTATTATTCAACTTCGGACAGTCTTTCTTCCAGTGCCCCTTTTCTCAACAAAAGGCACATTCATCTTTGCTGGGTTTAGATCTTGACTTAGATCTTCCTTTCCTATTCCTCGTTTGATTTTGAGGACGACCCCTCACGAACAGTGCTTCTCCTTCTCCGCCATTCTGTTTTTCTCGCTTTCTTTGTTCATAGCTGTACAAAGCCGAACAAACTTCTCTAAGAGAAATTTCGTCATTTCCATGGAGTAGAGTAGTTTCAAGGTGATCGTACTCGTCAGGAAGTGACGCCAACAACATCAAGGCCAAGTCACCATCATTATAAGTTGTATCCATATTTTGCAAATCCGTGACAAACTTATTGAAACTGGTGATATGTTCATTCATCGTGGTACCGGGAACATAGGTGAAGTGAAACAGTCTCTTCTTCATGTACAATTTATTTTGACTGTTTTTCTTCAAAAATTTATCCTCCAGTGGCTTTCCATAATTTACTTGCAGAAATTTCCTTTGTGTATGGATATTTCTGCTCTCTAGCAAGGTAGGATCGAATGGTACCGCAAGCAACACGGTTGATAATTCTCCAATCTTCTTCTCCAATACCATCTGGTATCTTTTCTGCAATAGCAAGATCTAGCCCTTGTTGAAAAAGGACATCTAGAACCTCGCCTTGCCACATCCCAAAATGTCCGGACCCGTCAAAAATTTCTACCGCAAATTTCGCATTTGAAACAATTCTTGTCATAAGCGAAGATGCCAATGATGACGTATTGCTGACACTTGATGTAGATTCTTCTTGTTTATTGTCTCCCATCTTTGACACAAATATTATTTAATAGCTGACGACACAAATAAAGATTATTTCCTTTATGATGTGGAAGATCAGATTAAGCTGCAACCACAGAGCAT
Source organism: Nicotiana noctiflora (assembly GCA_032618575.1). Taxonomy (NCBI): domain Eukaryota; kingdom Viridiplantae; phylum Streptophyta; class Magnoliopsida; order Solanales; family Solanaceae; genus Nicotiana; species Nicotiana noctiflora. The sequence goes on along the minus strand of JASVEL010003702.1, from coordinate 149,723 downwards.
ACTGAGGCAGAACCTTGACTCAGTTACCAAGATAAATCTTTTCTGATGTGGAAGATCAGACTACGCTGCAATCACAGAGCATACCGAGATAATACCTTGGCTCTGATACCAATTGTTGCGGAAGCAAAATGTATATCGTGTGAATGAGTCACAACTACTATACCAAAAATTATGGCAGCCACCAAATAATAAATAAGACAATAAAGCAACAATAAAAGGAACACCAGAATTTACGAGGTTCGGCTAATTTTGCCTACCCCTCGGATACAACCAATAGTTTATTCCACTCCAAAATACAAGTGAAATAATACTAAAGAGAGAAGATACAAATGCCTTAAGAATATAAGAAGGCAAATGAGAGGTGTATTTAAATCCTAAACATTAGGCCTTCTTTTATAGGGGGAAAATCCCCCCAAATTCACTTCCCAGCCGATGTGGGACAAGGTTTTTGTCAAACTTCAACAAAGATAAATTTGAACGAAAATAATATTCAAAATCCAGAAAAATACTCCAGTATAATATACTAGAACTCCGGTATAATACATCGGTCCAGCATAATATACTGGAGACTGGAACACCGGTGCTCCGGTCTCCAGTATATTATATTGGAACTTTTCGCAAGTTGGATTTCCGGCATAATATGTTAGAACCTCATACACAGGTGCACCGATCCCCAGTATATTATGATGGACCTTTTCGCGTTGCTGCAAAATAGTAGCTATTTTGCAATGACTTTGCAAACGCTGGCTATTTTTGAATGACTTGTGCGAAAACTAACTAGCCCGTGCTATTTTTATTAATTTGGGATGTAAGGACCCATTAATGAAATTATAGCCAATCAGCCCAATTCGGCCCATTAATGAATTCATCCCCCGTCCAACTCGATCAAACTTGGATGGGTTGAATTGGCTAAAGAAAAAATGGCATGGTATGACAACGCATAAGGAGAATTGGCAATTTTTTGGCCTAATATTAGGTTTGGTACTGCGTTGTGAAGAGCATGCAGTAAGAAAAAACGACAACCCCCTTTTCGCTTAAAGCGAGAAGCGAAGCACTCGCTTTTTTGAAGTGAAGCGAAATTGGTAAAAAATATATTAAAATAAATACTGAAGGGAAAGGTAAAAAGAACTAAGAATAAAGGATATAAAAATAAGAGGAAGGGCAGTAATAAAAATGGGCAGCATTTCAAAAGAAAAAACAGTGCAACAAAATGGAGAACAAGAAAGAGAAAGAAGAACTGAATGGGAAAAAAATTCGCCAACACTTCACTGCTATTTGGACGCTGAATTTGTGAAAAAAGAAGAAGGAGAAGGAGCAGCAGCAGCAGGAGGAGGAGGAGGAGGAGAAAGAAGAAATCACATACCTGGAGATGATCTTAAAGTTGAAAAGTGTCAAAAACTTGGAACCCTAGTCGCATCTTTCTTTATCTGTTGATGCTGGAGTGTTGGTCGATATGTTTTAATAAAAGAACATCTATTTTAAGTAGGCAGCCCTTTAAAACATAGAAGTGCTTGCTTCAGTTGCCTCGCTTCACATTGTTGCTTCTCGCTTTTTAGTGGGAAACGACCGCCTTTTCATACCTGCTACGCTTCAGATAGTAGAATGGTGAAGGGTTCGCCTCGCTTCGCTTCTCGCTTTAAGCAAGAAAGCGACCGCTTTTCACAACTCTGGTTTGGCAATTGGCACCAAATAATCAAAGTTATTAAAAGGAATTTTTACTTTCTGTAGCAAAGGTTGATACCTTATTTATTTTAAATAAATACCCTTTTAAAAATTATATTCCATAGCTACCTTTTAATTTTTATAGCTAAATATCAATTTATGGTCACCTTCTATCCTTAAGTCATAAAATAAGTTTTGTATTATTTTTCTCTCTTATTTTTTAGATTTTTCTCCACTAGCTCTCTCTCTCTCTCTCAACGCCAGCCTTTCTCCATGAATACAACCATGATTCTCCACTGATTCATCTCCATTGTCAAACAAAATTTTCATTCTCAGTGCTTAGGGCTCTGAATCAATGTCGAAATCAAGCCCTAAAGAGAAAGATGGAGGTTCAAAATCTGCTATTTGAAAGGAGAATTGGGGCTGACAATGAAAATTTTGTATAGCTATATTTAGTGGTTGAAGAGGTTGTCTAGCTGTAACGACCCAACCGGACGTTTTGAGATACGGCGCGTCATTCAGCAGTTTGAGGCCATGAGCAACTTCATCTCAAGTATATTGACTTGTGTGTATGGTCAGAATTAAAATTCAAGAAGTTTGGAGTCAAATTTAAATGAAAATTCTTATTTCCAAAGCTTAAAAGTGAAGAAATGAACTAGGATTGGAATTTTGAGTATATGACATCGGAATTGAGATTTGAAGGTTCCAACAGGTTCATATGATGATTTCGGACTTGGGCGTATGCCTGGATCGGGTTTTGGATAACCCGGGAGCGTTTTGGCGCATATTATGGAAGATAGCATTTTAGAAGAATTGCATCAATTTGGCTTAAAATGCATTTTTAGTGTTATTAATGTCCGTTTGGGATTCCGAGACTGGGAGTAGCTCCGTATGGTTATTCTGGATTTGGGAGCGCGATCGGAAGTGAATTCGGAGGTCCGTGGGTCATTTTGGAGTCGTTTGGCGAAAGATAGAAAATTGAAGGTTTTTGAGAAAATTTGACCGGAAGTGGAAATTTTGATATCGGACTCAAAATGCAAATCTTATGGTTCGGATAGCTTCGTTAGGTGATTTGGGACTTAGGAGTGTGTCCGGAATATTTTTGTGATGACCGGTGTAGAATTAAGCTTGAATTGGCAAGGTTAGTATTTTTGGCGAATCCGAACGATAGGTGAGATTTTGATCCGGGGGTCGGAATGGAATTCCGATAATTTCTGTAGCTTCGTTATGTGATTTTGGATATGTCTGCAAATTTTCAAGTCATTCGGATGTCGTTTGGTCGGGTTTGTGATTGAATGTTGATTTCGAAAGTTTAGATGAAAACATAGGCTTGAATCCGCTATAATTCAATGTTTTCCGTGTTTAAGGACATGTTTTTATGATTGGAACAAGTTTGAATAACGTTATTGGATGTATTGGTATTTTTGATTGAGGTCCCGGGGGCCTCGGGGTGATTTCGGATGGCTAACGGGAATTTTTGAGTTGAAAAATGCAGCAGAAAAATTGCAGAGAAATTTTGTTCTATGCGATCGCAATGATCTGATGCGATCGCATAGTGTTAGCTACAGTACCCAGGATTTTGTTCTATGCGATCGCAATGCTCTGATGCGATCGCATAGTGTTAGCTACAGTACCCAGGATTTTGTTCTATGCGATCGCAATGCTCTGATGCGATCGCATAGTGTTAGCTACAGTACCCAGGATTTTGTTCTATGCAATCGCATAGGCTTAGCTGCAGTGCCCGGCAAATTTGTTCTATGTGATCGCAATTCTCTAATGCGATCGCATAGTGTTAGCTACAGTACCCTGACAGAATGTTAAAAACATTTCAATCGCGAAACCAACTCATTTTCCACCATTTTTGGTCATTCTTGAGAGCTTTTGGACGGGAATTGAAGGGATTTCGACGGGGAATCGTTGGAGGTAAGTTTTATGAGTTAAATACATGTTTTTATACAAGAATCATCCATGGAATTCATGAATTTATGGCTAAAAAAATCAAGAAAATAGGGCTTGGAGCAAAAACCTTAAATTTGGGATTTGAAGGACCATTTGTGGTCCGAATTGGGAGTTCTTGGTATGTACGGACTCGTGGCGAGACGAGGATTCCGAAAATCTGAATTTCAGAATTTTTCGTGACGTGGGCCCCGGGCTCGGGTTTTGGGAATTTCGTGATTTTGAGTATTTTTCGAGTTCTTTCGATTGGGTTATGTCCCATTAGCATATTATGAAGTATTACTTATGATTTTGGATAGATTGGACCTGTGGAGGCCGACATTCGTGGCAAGAGAGAGTTGTCTCTTAGCGGTTTTGTACCGGAATCGAGGTAAGTGTTTGTTCTATCCTAGTTTGTAGGAATATGAATTTAGTTATGAATAAATTGTTGAATAAGAGTTATTGGTGTTATACCGGTAATGAAGGTAAATTGTTGAAATTATTATAAATTATTGGTTTAAAACCGGTAATTATAAATATTGTTGATATAGAGATTATTGGTTAAATGCCGGTAATATATATATTTTATATATTTGGGATCGTGTGGTACGCCGACCACAAAGTGACTTAAAATCTTGGCATTGGCCATAGTTGCCGGTAGCCTATTGATATATTTGGGAGCGGGTGGTACGCCTACCACAAGATATAATTATTGATATATTGGGAGCGGGTGGTACGCCTACCACAAGATATAATTATTGATATATTGGGATCGTGTGGTACGCCGACCACAAAGTGACTTAAAATCTTGGCATTGGCCATAGTTGCCGGTAGCCTATTGATATATTTGGGGGCGGGTGGTACGCCTACCACAAGATATAATTATTGATATATTGGGAGCGGGTGGTACGCCTACCACAAGATATAATTATTGATATATTGGGAGCGGGTGGTACGCCTACCACAAGATATAATTATTGATATATTTGGGAGCGGGTGGTACGCCTACCACAAGATATAATTATTGATATATTGGGAGCGGGTGGTACGCCTACCACAAGATATAATTATTGATATAAATTGAGACATGAAAGTAAGATTTATTATGTTGATTAGATTATTCTGGATATCGTGAGTTATTGATTGTTATTTCAGAGCAGAGTATTTCTTTATAATGTATTATATATATATGCCTATATTGCAACTGTACAGGTTTAGGTGGGTGACTGGCCTTAGCCTTGTCACTAGTTCGCTGGGATAGGCCAGGCACTTACCAGCACATGGGGTCGGTTGTGCTGATACTACACTCTGCGCTCTTTTTGTGCAGATACAGGTTACGGACAGCAGCAGCGGCAGTAGCGACTTGTGGATATTTCGACTACCTGAGACTACGAGGTAGCCTTGCAGGCGTCCGCAGGACCCGTTGTCTCTTCTATCTATGTTTTTCATTCTGTTATCTCATGTAACCGAGATAAACAGTTTGTATTTTCTTTCAAACAATTATGTGTATTATTCTTAGAAGTTCGTGAGTACTGTGACACCAATCTTGGGTAGTGTATCAGATTTAGATTTTCTTTATCATATTTGACTAAGTCTTCCGCTAATTTTGATTATTCCGCTGTAATTTTTATGTTGTTAATAATAAATTGGTAATTAATGGAGATGTAATTAATATTTGGCTTGCCTAGCTTCCATTTAGTAGGCGCCATCATAACCCCTATGGTGGGAAATCCGGGTCGTGACAAGTTGGTATCAGAGCTCTAGGTTCGTAGGAGTCACGGGACACAGACCGGTTACTTAGATTCTCGCTGATCGATACGTAGACGTCTGTATTTATCTACGAGGGGCTATGTAACTGTTTAGGAAACTCTTCAATTCTTTGAATTCCTTATCGTGCGCCATTTATTCAGTTGGAGCCTATGTCATATGTTCTTTTGCATCCACTCGTGTATTGAAATTGCACACTCGGTATCAAGTATGCGCCGACGGTTCGTGATGCTGCAGAGGGATTTCAAGGGAGTCAAGAATTTACTCAACTATTGTTACAGTGTGTCATCCATATCGATAATGCAAGAAATTGAGAGATCTTCAATTGTGCACATGGGGGTGCACTAGGTTCTGACATTCGGTTGATAAGTACGGTCTTGAGAAGGTTTACTTAACTGCCTAATCGTCACAGTAATGGTAGAATCACAAGGTAGATGTAGATCTAAAGATAGTTAGTGGTAATAAAGACTATATGGTTCATATGAGATATCTATTTAGCGAAGGATTCAGCCATCAGAGATACTGGGGGAAAGAGTGTAACTATCTTAAGAAGGACATGTGCCAAACGAATGTCTTTGGTTGTCTTATGAGGAAGATGTACAAATGATAAAGGCTATTGTCATGGATTAGCAAGATGTATCTTAAGGCTTCGTGCCAAGTGAAAGGATTTCACTATCAACGATCAAATTATGGGTCATGTGTCATATCAGATTTGGCCTGCGATGTATTTAGGTGCTATTCAAAGAGTTCTTGAAAACTTGCGGATGGGCAAGAGTTGAGGCTCGTATGGTATGATGTTGGGACTTTTGATGTTCCTGTGTCCCTAATAAACTCTACATTTCATTATCAGCAGGGAAAAGCTTCGACAAAGGCTACATGGTGATTCGTAGGCGTGTGAGAATCACAGTATGTTTTAAGATGTCATTGGTAAAGAATGCTCGGTGCATGGAGCGGGATGAATGTTTGGTTGTATTGGAATGAGGTCATACCCTATGGTGTCAGAGTGCTAATAGAGCACATGTGGTTATCTTCGTTCGATCAAGTGAGTTGCAGTTGAATAATAGTAAATGACTTGAGAGAATGGTTCTAATGTGTTCGAGAGTCGTGTAATAGTGGGTTCGGGCTAAGTGGGAGAGTCCCACCGCTTACGATTGGGTCGCATGGTTAATTACCTATGTGAATTCTGGATACTAGCGTATTATTGTGTTATTGCAACCACGGAAAAAGGGTCATGAGTGGTAATTTGAGTATATAAATTGTTGAATGCATGTTATGGTTAGCCTTACTGGCTCGTGTTCAAACTTGAGGAAAGATTCATGATTTATACCTCGTATAGGTGCAGGCTTCGCGGGAAAATGTTCCGCTGGAGGCTTTATCGAGAGGGTATTCATATGTTATAAAATTCAGTAGAGTTGATTGCGTACTCGGGCAAGTCAGGGCCGGATGGTTCTCAATAGCGGTCCTAGTGAATTCAAGAGGTAAAGTGTGGTGTTTGATAATTTTGAGTCTATAATGTACAGTTGAGGCTCAAGCCTTTCAATCAACTTATGAAGAAAAGCACAAAAACAATCTATGATGTTTTGACTTGTGGTGTAGCATTTGAGAGGCGTGAAATGATAGTCATTCTTGAGATAGCATGGCCTCATGATTTAAGGTCACTCGGGGTAAGTCGGTTGGAATAAGTTAGGTATTGAAGGAAGATATTAACATTTCTAAGGCAATCAAGGATAACCTGGAAGGAAGTAGATTGATCAACCATAGTTGAGTTGGCGTATTGGTGTCAATGATCGGTTCATGCAACGTGATCGAATTATGCATGTGATTTGTGGCGGTGCATTTGAGACTTGTCGGCCGCAGTGATTGATGTTATTCTTAAGTATTCTTCTGTTAGGGCCTGTTATGAGTAGGCGGACCTCGGAAAGGGTTATGGTGGCTTAGACCACTACTTAGAGATTGGCATATTCAACGGTTATGAGAACTCGCCGTGTGTTGCTATAGTTCTCCTAAAATGAGTTAAATGGAAGGTCTTATGTGACGAAGTATTAGCCTATTGTCAGTTCTAGAGCTATGATGGAAATTGCGTCTATCGTATATCGGCACGTGAGGTGCAGTGAGTAGTATGAAATTTGAAGTAAGGACCAAGATCACAGTTTGGTCAATGTATGTGATATAAAGAGCTCGGATGAGCAGGAAAGGAGTTTCAGTGTTTTGAGTAAGATGGGTATTAACATCTATATCATTTGAGATCGGTGTTCTATGAGAAAGGCTTTGCATCCCGGTTAGGGACTCCTGATCACTTTTCAGTGTTAGTACAGCCGGTGGGTTGAATGTGCAGACCCGTTTAATTATTCGGAAGATGGTGGGAGCTTGACCCAAGAAGATTGTATAGGTGTGACTTGTAGTCACTTGATTGATTAGAAATTTAAACCAAGTATGAGGATTTTGGTAATATCATTCATTTGAGAATTTATACCTGGAGGACACTCTGCTTATTGGGTTATAGACCTGTGAAATACTATTGACTTAGCTTGGCACGACCAGGATAGACTTAAGGTCGGTGGATAGATTTAAATGTGGAAGTGAGCCTTGCGTCAGGCCGGTTATGTTTCTTCCAGAAATGCGCCCTTTATGGAGGGATAGTCGCGGTCTTATTTCGCGGTTAGTTAACTCATGTAAAGATACATTGCGCCGTATAAGTTGTGAGACGGCTTGGTAAATTCCTTATGTGTTGAGGTTCCGCTCAGCGGTGATGTTATATGAGCATGATGGCTCTTGAGACTCGGATCATATATCGCACCTCAGTTGTGCTTGAGTTTGTAGCCTATATCGCTATGTATTTCCTTGTGACTGATATCATGCACCTTTGTGTGATTATGATCGATATTCAGTATTTTGATGTGATGAGCTATTCAGCTCGACATATGATTCCTTGTGTGAGTCTATATTGTTGGGATCGGGTGGCACGCCGCCATGGTTATATTGTTGGGATCGGGTGGCATGCCGCCATGATTATATTGTTGGGATCGGGTGGCACGCCGCCATGGTTATATTGTTGGGATCGGGTTGCACGCCGCAACAATGTGATGTTTATTTCAGTGTCTATAATTGCTTTTAGGTGTTCTGTTTCCTATTTTCCGAGGAGGTCCATGTTAATGTGAGAGTTGGATAGTTCTCTCTAGTGTTCGCCTTCCTTTTGTTTCACGTACGAATTAGTGGCCTAATGACACATTGTGTCATCTTGTACGACTTTTGATTATGTTTGAGGTGGCTTATCGCCTGAGCAGTTCGTATTGGGTGAGATGAGATTATGGGATTTGGGGTCAGTGCAAACTGATTTTATGAAGTATATTATAGAGGAAAATAACATTCTCTGGTTTAGGACAAGGTAATGGATCTTGTTAGAAGTATAGAATGATTTGTTGACTTGGCAACTAAATATGAATTCCTGCACATCCCTTCCGTTGTATCGGTGTTGTAAAAGTTAGAGCAAGACCCATGGAGGTCATGAGATGCAATGAGAGCATCAGATTTGTGGAATTTCGACTATTATATTTGAAGAAAATTATTGTGGTCTCATAAGTAAAGTGATGCAAAGTGTGAATTCAACAAAGTTATGCAGTCATGTATGGGTACAGCGTGTGAAGAATGATATTGTGGTCGTATGATGGAAACATGCTAGGCAGGAAATTTCGGATGTTGGAATTGGGTCTAATGGCTTATTTACTCGAATAAAGGAGTATGTCTATAGAGTTATCGAGCTAATGTGCTCAAATGAATTGCGGAAGCACAGGAAGTTGCATGATATGTTAAACCAGTAATTTCAGACTACTTCAGTGTAGTTCTTAGCACATTCGAGGACGAACGTATGTTTAAGTGGGGGAGATTGTAACGACCCAACCGGTCGTTTTGAGATACGGCGCGTCATTCAGCAGTTTGAGGCCATGAGCAACTTCATCTCAAGTATATTGACTTGTGTGTATGGTCAGAATTAAAATTCAAGAAGTTTGGAGTCAAATTTAAATGAAAATTCTTATTTCCAAAGCTTAAAACTGAAGAAATGAACTAGGATTGGAATTTTGAGTATACGACCTCGGAATTTAGATTTGAAGGTTCCAAAAGGTTCATATGATGATTTCGGACTTGGGCGTATGCCTGGATCGGGTTTTGGATAACCCGGGAACGTTTTGGCGCATATTATGGAAGATAGCATTTTAGAAGAATTGCATCAATTTGGCTTAAAATGCATTTTTAGTGTTATTAATGTCCGTTTGGGATTCCGAGACTGGGAGTAGCTCCGTATGGTTATTCTGGATTTGGGAGCGCGATCGGAAGTGAATTCGGAGGTGGGTCATTTTGGAGTCGTTTGGCGAAAGATAAAAAATTGAAGGTTTTTGAGAAAATTTGACCGGAAGTGGAAATTTTGATATCGGACTCAAAATGAAAATCTTATGGTTCGGATAGCTTCGTTAGGTGATTTGGGACTTAGGAGTGTGTCCGGAATATTTTTGTGATGACCGGTGTAGAATTAAGCTTGAATTGGCAAGGTTAGTATTTTTGGCGAATCCGAACGATAGGTGAGATTTTGATCCGGGGGTCGGAATGGAATTCCGATAACTTCTGTAGCTTCGTTATGTGATTTTGGATATGTCTGCAAATTTTCAGGTCATTCGGATGTCGTTTGGTCGGGTTTGTGATTGAATGTTGATTTCGAAAGTTTAGATGAAAACTTAGGCTTGAATCCGCTATAATTCAATGTTTTCCGTGTTTAAGGACATGTTTTTATGATTGGAACAAGTTTGAATAACGTTATTGGATGTATTGGTATTTTTGATTGAGGTCCCGGGGGCCTCGGGGTGATTTCGGATGGCTAACGGGAATTTTTGAGTTGAAAAATGCATCAGAAAAATTGCAGAGAATTTTGTTCTATGCGATCGCAATGCTCTGATGCGATCGCATAGTGTTAGCTACGGTACCCAGGATTTTGTTCTATGCATCACATAGACTTAGCTACAGTGCCCGAAAATTTTGTTCTATGCGATCGCATAGTGTTAACTATAGCTCTGATGCGATCGCATAGTGTTAGCTACAGTACCCAGGATTTTGTTCTATGCAATCGCATAGGCTTAGCTACAGTGCCCGGCAAATTTGTTCTATGTGATCGCAATTCTCTAATGCGATCGCATAGTGTTAGCTACAGTACCCGGACAGAATGTTAAAAACATTTCAGTCGCGAAACCAACTCATTTTCCACCATTTTTGGTCATTCTTGAGAGCTTTTGGACGGGAATTGAAGGGATTTCGACGGGGAATCGTTGGAGGTAAGTTTTATGAGTTAAATACATGTTTTTATACAAGAATCATCCATGGAATTCATGAATTTATAGCTAAAAAAATCAAGAAAATAGGGCTTGGAGCAAAAACCTTAAATTTGGGATTTGAAGGACCATTTGTGGTCCGAATTGGGAGTTCTTGGTATGTACGGACTCGTGGCGAGATGAGGATTCCGAAAATCTGAATTTCAGAATTTTTCGTGATGTGGGCCCCGGGCTCGGGTTTTGGGAATTTCGTGATTTTGAGTATTTTTCGAGTTCTTTCGATTGGGTTATGTCCCATTAGCATATTATGAAGTATTACTTATGATTTTGGATAGATTGGACCTGTGGAGGCCGACATTCGTGGCAAGAGAGAGTTGTCTCTTAGCGATTTTGTACCGGAATCGAGGTAAGTGTTTGTTCTATCCTAGTTTGTAGGAATATGAATTTAGTTATGAATAAATTGTTGAATAAGAGTTATTGGTGTTATACCGGTAATGAAGGTAAATTGTTGAAATTATTATAAATTATTGGTTTAAAACCGGTAATTATAAATATTGTTGATATAGAGATTATTGGTTAAATGCCGGTAATATATATATTTTATATATTTGGGATCGTGTGGTACGCCGACCACAAAGTGACTTAAAATCTTGGCATTGGCCATAGTTGCCGGTAGCCTATTGATATATTTGGGAGCGGGTGGTACGCATACCACAAGATATAATTATTGATATATTGGGAGCGGGTGGTACGCCTACCACAAGATATAATTATTGATATATTGGGATCGTGTGGTACGCCGACCACAAAGTGACTTAAAATCTTGGCATTGGCCATAGTTGCCGGTAAATTATTGATATATTTGGGAGCGGGTGGTACGCCTACCACAAGATATAATTATTGATATATTGGGAGCGGGTGGTACGCCTACCACGAGATATAATTATTGATATATTGGGAGCGGGTGGTACGCCTACCACAAGAGGTAATTATCGTGATAGTTGGGAGCGGGTGGTACGCCTACCACGAGATATGAAATGAGAGAGGAATTGAGACATGAAAGTAAGATTTATTATGTTGATTAGATTATTATGGATATCGTGAGTTATTGACTGTTATTTCAGAGCAGAGTATTTCTTTATAATGTATTATATATATATGCCTATATTGCAACTGGTACAGGTTTAGGTGGGTGACTGGCCTTAGCCTTGTCACTAGTTCGTTGGGATAGGCTAGGCACTTACCAAGCACATGGGGTCGGTTGTGCCGATACTACACTCGCGCTCTTTTTGCGCGGATACGAGTTACGGACAGCAGCGGCGGCAATAGCGACTTGTGGATTTTTCGAATGCCGAGACTACGAGGTAGCCTTGCACGGCGTCCGCAGGATCCGTTGTCTCTTCTATCTATGTTTTTCATTCGTTATCTCATGTAACCGAGATAAACAGTTTGTATTTTCTTTCAAACAATTATGTGTATTATTCTTAGAAGTTCGTGAGTACTTTGACACCAATCTTGGGTAGTGTATCAGATTTAGATTTTCTTTATCATATTTGACTAAGTCTTCCGCTAATTTTGATTATTCCGGCTGTAATTTTTATGTTGTTAATAATAAATTGGTAATTAATAGAGATGTAATTAATATTTGGCTTGCCTAGCTTCCATTTAGTAGGCGCCATCATGACCCCTATGGTGGGAAATCCGGGTCGTGACACTAGCTATGTCCCTAAATTCTTAGCCAGTCTCAAAAACCTTGAGGTATAACCAAAAGGACCCCAAATTAAGCCAAGCATTACCACAAGTTCCCTGAACCCTTCCCCTCAAATTCCTGTTTAGCAACGTACTATTCCTCCCTTCTTTGAGATATTTCATTTTGTCTTTTTCTTTCTTTCTTTCATTTTATTCATTTCCCCAACTTTTCTTTTTGTCAAGACTTAGATGAAGTCGCGATTTTCTACGTCAAGAGTCAAGAGTCGAGATCAAGATGATGGTTTAGTGGTTGAAGATTCTATTTAGAAATCAATGTCCTATGTTTCGTATCAATGGCGAAGTCTGACATATGGCAAATTGGGGCTGACAATGGATGTTTGAAATCTGCTATCGACGAGGTGACATTAGGGTTATACTTGAACGAAGACGACGGAGTTTGGGGCTGAGCAACTTGAAGAGTTTGTTACCATTTATCGTTGTATTTCAATGTCTTTCGCTATATTCTATGTATTTCATTGTATTCGTTATCTTTTTTTCATTGAATTTCAATGTATCTGGTTGTATTCCATTGTATTCAGTGTCTCGCTATATTCCATGAATGTATTCATGTATTTTTTTTAATTAATAAAATTTATGTATTCAAATGTATTTATGTATTCAGCTTTATAATTGAGTTTGTTGAGTTGTACTAGGAGTCTATTGTGTTAATTGATTCACTTTCCATTTAAAACAACTTAATAGACCACGATTTACACTATTTATGTTACTATATTCACAAATACATATCGTGAATACAGTCGAATACAATAATTGCCTAGTCGTACTCCCTTATTTCACGCCGACTTTTGCTACTGTATTCATGAATACAATAGCTTAAATACATCGAATACACTGTAGCAAAAATGAAAACATAGTTATAGAAAATAATATAGTAAATGGTAGCTACAGCAAGCTAATAACCACTCAACAATAATAGTTTGTGCAAATTTCTCTTATTAAAAATAGGAAAACAATTTATAGAGCCGCTCTCTCACTTCTCTCCAATTCTTACGTAAATAAAGTAATTGTTTTCCGTCTTCTGCGTTCCATACTTCCAAAATGCACTCGGTGCTCTTATCTCCCTTTTCCATAAATGATTCCTTACTCATTTATTCTCTTTAGTTTTTCTTATTAGAAAGAAATTTTTATATTCATATGTCACATAGGAAACCTTATTACCCTCAACGTTTAAGGTTTGATTTAATTACACTTACTATACTAAATTACCAATTATATACCATACTTAAATAAGGATCTAATAATGGGCAGCTTTTACTCCTTAATTAAAGGTGTCCATATATCCCACGTTTCTCTATCCCCCTAATTCCTAAGACCAGCGCCATTTTTTTCCTCCCCTTTCTTCCTCTTCTACATTCCTTCATCTTCTCAAAAAATACAGAGATAAAAATTGCAATTTCGTTACGCACGAAATAGTAGGGCCCATGCTTTCCTATTTCTTTTCGGGTTCAAAATTATGTTCTAATGATTTTACGACATAGAGCTACTGCCTTTTTGGTATGTAAGCAAAAGCAATCTAGGGCTATCAATTTTTCCGTTGGAGAAGACAAGCATAAGCCCAGCCTCAAGCGTGTAAAATGTTGATTTCCATCTCAAAATTCTATACAATATTTACCTTCTGAAACCAATCAATCCCCTACCCCTTCTTCTGACTTTGATTCAAAGATTCAACTTTTAAAGATTGCTTCACCATAAAACCTAAATTGATTTGTATTTTTTTGTAGAAATTTTGTAGGTGAAAAGAAAATTTTATAGTCAACATTTTTTTTTCAACATAAATTGTAGTTTAATTGTAGTATAAATATAGTAATTTTGTAGATACTTTTAAAAATAATACAGCTTTATACAATACTTAAATTGATTTGCAGTTTATTTGTAGTTTTTTTTGAAGAAATTTTGTAGATGAAGAGAAAATCTTGTAGTCAACATTTTTTTTTCAACATAGATTGTAGTATAAATGTAGTAATTTTGTAGATAGCCTTAAAAATAGTACAGCTTTATACAATACCAAAATATATTTGTAGTTTTTTTGTAGAAATTTTGTAGATGAAGAGAAAAATTTTGTAGTTAATATTTTTTTCAACATAGATCGTAATTTAATTGTAGTATAAATATAATAATTCTATAGATACCCTTAAAAGCAATACTGTTTTATGCATACTTAAACTGATTTTCTAGTTTATTTGTATATAAATATAGAAATTTTGTAGATATTAACATAAAGTCACACTTTCATTGATTTGTAACATAGCAATTTTAATTAGCTCCCCCTAGTTCCTAAGACCAGCGCCGTTTTCCCCCTCCCCTTTCTTTCTCTTTTCCATTCCTTCTTCTACTCAAAAAATACAGAGATGAGACTCATTTTTTATAATCAGATTTTTCCATTTAATTGTAGCATGATTGGGATTTTGGACATGATTGAGTGTTGTTGCTGAGGTTTTGTTCTATATTTTATTATTTTTTATTTGTGGATTGAGAAAAAAAAAAAAAGATGAAGAACAAAGTATGGGCAGTATTGGCTTACAATTTAACTTGATTTTGTTGAATAATTGGTCGCCTTTGTGATATCTGGATTGAGGAAGAAACTCGACGAACTGATTTCTACAATTTGATTTCAGTTTATTAAAGTTTTTCGTCTTCTTTTTTTTGTTGAATTACGAAAAAAAATCGAAAGAGATCAGATAAAGGATTTGCGTTCAAATTTGAACTGAAGGTCGCTAAATCAATTAGGATATTCTTTTCCTGATTTTTAGCGCGCCATATTAGAAAGATTCAGCTGCTATTAGTTACTAATTAATGAATGGTATAAAAGTTATAAGAAAAACAGTACACGAGTCATGTAATTTACAAAATATGCACATATTTGGTAATAAAGTTTCATATATAGTATAGGAAAGAAAAAACCCCTTAAAAAATCTCTTTTCTCCTCTAATTAGTTCCACCCATCTTCCTAAAATTTAGGTTTTATTTCCTTTCAAAATAATCTGAACATTTCTCCGAAACCTTTTTATATCCCCTTTCTAATTAATTTTTTTTCACTATCGCAATATATATAAGTTTAGAGCAAGTTCTGAGACATAAAATAGTAAATATAATTGTGAGAGTAAATAAATTTTTAATATACATTTTGATATACAATGATGGAAAATAATTTTTTGATATATAATAAAGAAGAAAAATAAACTTGTGACGTATATTCTGGTATACATATTATTTGATGTGTTATACACTATGATATACAAATAATATAATTATTTTTGTTGTGATATATATTGATACAGAGACAACAATAAGTTTTAAATTAACTATATTTATAATTTCATATTCTGGATATACAAAGAAGGAAAATAAGATTTTAATATATATTCAATATACACAAATAAGAAACAAAGTTTATGATATTTATTTCGCAAATAATCACCGATATGTATTTTGGCTTATATGTATCAGTGTGTATATCACTTATGATTTATACACACACTTGTATATCATATTATATGTCAGTGTATATCACATAATATTTTTATTGATATACATAGACATGTATATAAATATGCATGATATACATGAAATAAAATAAATAAGTCGGTATACATTGAGTTGTATATTCATCAATATTTAAAAGTTCAATAAACTCGGAATGTGTATAGTCACCCAAATTCATTCTTATTTCGATTCAAAACAAACTATTTCTTTTCTGAACAAAAATTTGTGTAAACTTGTGGAAAGTTTACTTAATTTCATCCATTAATGCTAAATGAGAATGAAAAAACTTGTCCAACTTCAAAAACGGGCCACGAGAATTTCACTTTCATGGTTGATCTATTCCTTTAGGCATTTACTTATGCCAATTGTTCTAAAAGTTTCTAGTGAGAATGGGGAGATATAAAGAAGAGATACGAGGAAAGAGAGACATATGGGAAGAAGTCTCAACTTTTTTTTTATACAAAATTAAGGTTTTAAATTTAAATATAAATGCAGGACATAAGATGCCAATAATAATAAGTTGTGCTTTTTCATGCAATTTATTAGGTTAGGTTGTCATACAAGGTCAAAATCCCTTGGCTAAATAAAAGATAATTTTTCACAAAGCACAATTTTTAAGGCCTAATTAGCAATAAATAGAAACTCTTTCCTATATTATGTGGTATAGATATGTTTTACTGTAATTGACGATGTATATAATGTATTAAATGTATTGTATTCAAGAATACAACATAAAATAACGCCGCACAAATAGGAATTCCAGTTAAACTGGATATGTATTAAGATGTATTCAATTGTATTTAGCGCAAATTATGTAATGTATCTGCACAATTTATGAGACGTTGAAGAAGATAAAAACGGAAGGAAATCAAATCAAACTTGATTTCCCTAATTTTAGTTAACAAACTTAAAGACACAACAGCAATATGTATTCTTCTCTATATTGAAATCGTATAAACGTGAAGGACAAAAAACAGAGGAAAAAGATTCCAAACTGTGCGATTTGTTTTTCCATCTGTCGATTGATACAAATTCAATACATGTTAATACATATAAACACATTACTAAAATACGCTGAGATATATGGTATCATACAGATACATGTTCAAGTATTTAAGATAAATACACTTGAATACATATGCATACTTTTTGAAAATCTAATGAAAAAATAAAATATCTCAAATAGGGTTCTTACTGGTAATCTTGGCCGCGTGAGGATATAGTGTGAAAATGACGGAACTTTCCTCTGTTAATGGCGGAGACGAGCTATAATGTGTATAAGAAGAGTGTTTGTGGAAGAAGAGTGAAAACTGTATTAAGAAGAAAGAGAAACGATGAAAAGCAGGAGTTATACGTTAATTTGGTGAGAGAAAAATATTTTGTACCATTTATTAAAGCTTAATTATAGGAAGGTATTAAATTTAATTTTTTTGCTACAAACTAAAAAAGGTATTTATATAATGTAAAATTTTAAAATGGTATTTATATGTTACAAATATGGTACTAACCTATTCTATAGGTGGTAAAATTTCCTAAATAAAACACCTTTTAGTTACCTGTAGAATGACACTGGATAGCCACTCTAAAGGACTGCTATTTAGAAATTAGCTAGTGCAAATTCAATTTTTCATTTAATTTTTCAGGATAAAAATATTTTTTTTGTCCTTAATTATCCTTAAGTTAAAATTTTAAATTTAAATTTCAAGACAATAAATATTGAGTAACCTCCAAATAGCATCCCTGAGAATATATCTATTAGTTTTTCCACCAAGTGGTTTTTGACTTTAACCTTTATTTGTTCAAAAACAAATGAGAAGTTTAACAAGAGTATTAAAAGCATAAACTTGATTGGATGACTAAGATAAGTACCGTATTAACCATATGATATTATAGTATGCAGCCTATTTACCTAGAATTAGTATCTTCCATCTACGCGAAGAGCTGATAAATAAGATTTTGGTACATATGGTCACTTTTTAAGCACGAAACTCTAGAAATGTTGGGTCACTGAGCTGCTTATCGCTTATCTAGACATAGCAGATAATACAAAACTTTGACTGCTGGACAAACAAATCTGCAAAATATAACAAATAAATTGCTCCTTTTTTAGGATTTAACAATCAAATTACTGTCATTTTTTGTCATCCCTTTTCCGAAGAATAAGCCCTTAATTTCTCCAGTTTGTCAGAAGGTATCTTTCTATTTTTTCGCCCTTCCATTGAGAAATGGTACTAAAAGAGAGCGCATCTCTTTATTACTACTGAAAATGGCAGAAAACACCTTTTACCTTAGAGCATTAAAAAGGGTAATGATCACATTATGCTCATTTTAGTTGAAGGGAAAAATGAAACACAGAGAAATTACATTCAGTACATAGTGCTCTGTATGAATAGAGAGCACTGACGAACAAGCTTAGACAGAATTTGATTGTCATGTTAACTGTTATCTAGTCAAATACTGAATATCTTGGTACAAATATATGTTCCTTTAAGAGCAGCAGCAGAATCTAGAGCATAGACAAAGATACCTTAGAGCTACTGCGCTCTGGCAACTGGCTCCAATGCTTCAATAGTCACCACGCTATTACCGCGAATTACCTGAAAGAGAAATTAAGGACTAGCTTAAGTTCACTTATGGGACATCTATCCTTATGGAGCTTTTCCGAATTTAAGAATAACGGTTAAAACAACAAATCTCATCAAATTAGAAAAAATCAAATTCTGTTCCAAAGGAAATAGGCTTGTTGATTATATATATACAGTTACACTTGCATAAACAGATGTTAGATCCAAACATCCAGAGATGAATCGCAAAGAGTAAGGGAGAAAAAGAAAAGGGAATAAGAGACTCACCACCATGCCAATTTCATTCTTCTCATTGCCATTAACTTCAACGGTGTTGTCAATGACCAAATTCATGAACTGATCAAACCCACGAAGAGTGCCGACAACTAAGCGGTTGGCATTCAGCTTGACTGTAAAAGATAAAAAGCATTACTCAAATGTGATAGCAACCTCATAAGGGAATTAACTAACAGAGGAATGTAAATTTTGAACAAACATATGCAGACCATAAAAGTTGATTCTCTCTTTACAGAGAAATCTTAAAAAAGAACTCTGTTCACCTGCACTATCAACAAGCTCTACGTAGGAATGCATGTAAAGTTAATGCAAAAAGACGCATTTCCAGCTTCATAAAAATGAGTTATTTATTCAAGCGAAGGGGCATCTATATTCTAAGATTGGACAGAAGTTGCACTTCCAATGTAAAATGTAATTAGTCTTAAGTTTGTATGCATTTCAATGTTGTCTTTTTGGAGCAATATGGCAGCGGTACATGACACGCAAGATGTTAAGGCCATGCTCAACTTCATTCCCTCTTTCCACAGTCAGTACGGACTTGTTTTTATTGTAATTTTCACACCACCAGCAATCTATTGATGCTGGTTTCATATATAACATTACCTTAAATACCAAAAGATATCTAGCAATTTTGCATGGACAAATGTAAGCAGTGCAGAAGATAGCAATAGCCAAGCAACAATACTTCATAGTGCAGTTTATCCCGAAACTTGAGAGCCCTAGAAACCACTTAAAAAAATATTCCTTATCTTCAAACTAGTGACCGGTTCAATGAACTAACATTAAAATGATCGGGACATGCCTTCCAAATGATTGCTTTGTTGCAGTTTACCCGAGTTTCTAGTGAAAATGAATCACGGGAAGTCTGATTCAACATAATAGTTCTGGCCCTCTGCCTCTGGTGAACAGAATTAGACGTCAGAACCAACCAACGGGAGTAGTTGTACCATCAATGATGAGCCATGGCTGAAATCCAATTTCATGACTGGCATACAGGGTTTGAAGCAAAAAGAAACTAAGGTAGAGTGTCAGGCGATTTTAAATGGTTTAGCCTGATCCTTCTTTAATTTATTCATTTATATTTGGGATGCTTTTCCTAATAAACTTTTCCTTATCAAATAAAGAAAAAAAGTGATGCTCTTACAAAGAATAAGTTGACTTGCCAAAATCTATCAGTCTTGTTCAGTTGTTACCCTCTTCTATGACTTACAAGAAAAGTATACACATTGACAGAAAGCAAAGAAAATGCAAATAAGGAGAACGCCTTATAACAGAGGATAGGAAGTTTTGTCCATCAGATATCAGCTGAGCTAAGACTCAGCAATTTTAATACGGTTCACTTACTCATGAACTACAACCTCCTCCCCTAGCTTTACATGGATTGCTTAAATAACTCATGAATTGTCATTTTCTTCCCTTTTCCACTTTATTTCTAAGAATAGTAAGAATGTATTTTCAATATAAGAGTAGAGCACCATTTCAAATATAATATTGCCTAATCTAGTAAGGAACCATGACATACAGCACTAGTTCCAGTATGAAATACACAAAGAGCCAAGCTTATCAATATGTAGAAAAGAAAAAAATGATCCATGCTTATTGAACTTATGTATTTTTTTATGAGCAATAAATCGGTTGGGCCAATTCTTAGGACCAATAGTAGCCTTTGGAACTCGAGGATAATAGTTCTGCCCCTCTACCCTGCTCCACTTAAATACCAAGCGTAGTTCGCGTAGCCCAAACTCAAACCTGTGACCAAAGCCATAAATGTCTTAACCTTTGCCACTTGAACTAAGCCCTGGGTCCAGAAGTTATGTATTTTCTACATCCTTGAATAATGGACTTCTCTTTTCTTCCCTGCTTAGCTACACCCAGGGGCGGATGCACGTAGGCCCAAGTGGTGTCATGTGACACCGCTTCGTCGGAAAATTTGACTAATTTCAGTTATGGTAGATGATATGCAAAAGCAAAATAAGAGTAAAAGTCAAGTGACACCACTTAACAACCTGGTTCTCAGTCCAGTGGTCCAGCGCCCGGTTCCCTTGCTGAAGGTCGAGTGTTCGATTCTACATGCCTACATGATTTCTCACTTATTTGTGTTTATTTTTGCTAATAAAAAGAGAGAGCTTCAGTAAGCACTTAGCACTTAGCACGAATTCAAACTGCCGACCTCTGCCACAAAATACAATGAACAAGCTAGTAGAAAAGACACTTCTATGATGGTTAAGTAATAAGAATTATTGTATCTATATGTAAACTCCATTATGCAATTTTTGAATGTGTTGGCTTGCTGCTACTATCACTGTCTACAGATTAACTGTGACACCCTTATGAAAAGTTCTACATACGCCCCTGACTACACCATATAGGCATTCAGAACAGATGAACTTGCGCTCCAATTATGCAATATTGCAAGTACAATGCAACTTGACCCAATTAGGAAATACAACATTATCCAGCTTTTGGACGATGGTAAGAAGCACTTCCAAGAATGCAGGTTCAAGAATGTGTGTTGTATGTTAAAGATAGAGTTGTATGACAAAGAATTTTTGACCCAAGAGTGAAATATGAAATCAAAGGTGTACTAAGGAGTCCAAAATATCTCCATGCACTTTGGCTTTACAATGAAATCATGATTTCGCTGAAGCAACCACAAAATATTGAGTGATGAACCGTGATAACTATCATGAAAGAACTTCAGAGGATAATACTAAATCGAAATTTCCAAGCATAAACAACTAAAAAAGCTAACATCAGTTCTCGGATGTGTATGAACTACGAAGTCTGCCTTTGGGCTTGAAATGAGACTGATTCACTCAAAATCTAGGTTTTACTGACTTCCTTTAACTTCATGTCATATAGGTCTAAAGTTTGTGTAACCAACTTAAATTGATCTGACAATGTATCTAATTAAAAAGAAAAAGGAAAAAGGAAACATAGCAAAGTATGTTTCAATTAAAGCGAGTACGGTTGTGGTTCAACCACGATATTCAAAATCAAACCCAATGTATATTTTGTTTCAGAGGAAATTCTTGAGAACACTATGCAGCTGCCTTAACACGCTAAAAAGTCATCTCTAGTCAATGCCAAATAATTCAATATTTTTCAGCTAAGTCATGCTCATGCATGATTGCAGAGTATAATCACACACATTGGATTCATCCTTGGCTAACATATATTTCTGAGGATGATTTATCATCATGTCTGGTCCACAGATGACATAGAGTGTCTATTTTGAATAATGTCTGACAAAAGATAATGACCCTCACATTAAAAAGGTTTTTGACAGCCCGTGTTTCTTATAGCAGGTAAAAGTAACACGAGTTATAGACACACTGAAACAGCAGGTAAAATTAACATATGTTATCCACACTGAAACATCATAGGTTTACAAACGCATAGGTGTATGCAAATGTTGGCATATCACTTAAAGAATTAAAGCAGCATAAACAAAATATAATAAAAATATGTATCAGTCGCATAAGCATTGCGTAAACCCTAGAGGGGTAGTATACGAAAGGCCTGACCTAAACTCTTAACAAAAATACTTAAACCCTAAATAAACTGCAGTAAGAACAAATTAACTATCCAAATAAAGTAGTACGTGAGAACATAAAGCATTAGTAACTCACTTTGAAGTTGCTTGTCCATATACCTGCGGAAGGCAAACAAAACGTAAAATATTTAAACGAATAAGAAATCTCCATATTCACATAGGAAGAAAAACAAGGATAAGAAAATGAGAAGCTAAGGACCATGAGAGAAAAAACCTACTTTTTGAGATCCGGAGGTTGACCCGACCTGCTCATCCTTTCAACCCTTGTCTTCTACTCTTCGCTCACTGCTTGAGGAAATGGTGAATGCAAGAATTTTGGAGGTTTTGCAGAGTCCCGGTTGAATTGTTTTTCAACTCTCAATCCCCCTTTTTTCTGTGACCTTTATTTTAGAAAAAACCCAAGCCCATTCGGATTATAAACCAGGCCCAAATTTAAGAGTCCAGCCCTGAATCTAATTGTGACAAAAATGATCCCTTATATTTGTGAAAATAGCATGGACTAGCCTGTTTATGGACTCATAATAGAAAAATAGCCAGCATTTATAAAGTCGTTAAAACATAATTACTATTTTATGCGGAGATAAAATATGAACAAAAATACTCTAGTTGTACCACGAAAAATTCCACGATAATATGCTAGATTATAGAACTCATATGTACAAACTTCCAATATATTATGTCGGAACTCCGGCGTATTATAAAATTCCAGCATACTATGTTAGAATCTCTTATGGCAAAAATTCAAAATCCGGCATATTATGTTGGAATTTTTCCAGAGTTCTAAAGGTGTTTGTATTCATGTTTTATCTTTATAAGAAAAGTGGCTAAATTTCGATTACTTTTGAAACTGTAGGTATTTTTTAATTATCAATTGTAAATCTAGCTATTTCTAAAAAAATCCCTTATATTTAAGTATATGTGTTTAAATAATCTCTTAAATATACTCTTCTACAATGTTGATCATTTACGTTTGTTAAAAATGTGTACTTTTGATCTCCATCAACTATGTCACGATCCAATTTCTATTATAGGTTGTGATGGCGCCCAACATCATAGTTAGCTAAGTCAACTATGAACTATCAATTCAATTATTCATTTTATTATTTTTAAAGTCATAAGTCTTGTTAAGTAAATAATTCAAAGCGTTAAAATCACGAATACTTACAGTATTAATAAGATATATAATAAAAGAAGATAATACCAAGCTAAACCACAAACAACCACCAGAGTATCCTAAAACCCGGTGTCATAATTGCATGAGCATTTATTAAGGAGTACAATAATCATACAATATCTGTCTGGAATGTAAATAAGACGGGATAAGATAAATGGTACCATGGAGACTTTGTGGGTTGCGATACGTAACCTAGAATACAACTCACCCTAAAGTATCCTGAGTAGCTCCGCCTGCGCGTCCAAATGACCACCAAATGAACCTATCAGATCTTGCGCATTTAGTGCAAAAGTGCAGCATATGTACGTAAATCAACACAAACCCAATAAGTATCTTGCATAACCCTAGAGAAGTAATGACAAGGGATTGACATCAATACTTACTAGGGTTCCAATAAAACAGTATGATAAATCATAAAACATATATGAGGCACAACAGTAGTAGTGAGGAAAAAACTGTAACTAAAATAATATTTCAAAATTTCTTTTGACGATATAAATTTCCCAATCTCGTATCCTATCTCAACATCTCGAAAAATATCAAGTACCAATATTAAACGGATAAGGAATACCATATAAAATGCCAGGCATCAGTAGAAGTAAAATCTCGTGAATATTCGGACTGCTAGCGATATAATGTGCGATTATGTCGAGGTCATACAGCCTTATCCATAATGGTTTTTACACTGCCAAGGATCGACCGGTGTGAACCAGAGATATATATCAATATACTGCAGAAGCGCTCGACTCGCTCCACAAGAAATGAAGGAACTTATCGAATTACGGGTCGCGTGATTCCAATACAAGTACATGAGCATAAAGTGGGTACACCCTTACCGTTTATCGTATATTTTACCGATAACTGAAGGTGATAAGATTCGGCCTGATATATATTCCTAAATCAATTCCAATTATAAATTCACTTAATTAAG
The DNA here is from genome assembly GCA_032618575.1 of Nicotiana noctiflora. Taxonomy (NCBI): domain Eukaryota; kingdom Viridiplantae; phylum Streptophyta; class Magnoliopsida; order Solanales; family Solanaceae; genus Nicotiana; species Nicotiana noctiflora. Next base: position 125,269 of record JASVEL010003702.1, on the reverse strand, counting down.
CTAGCAAATGAGTTCAAATAATTCAAATATCACATGATAAAGTCATAAATTTTCCCGGACATAAAACATCTTTTAGCTGCGTACGATCTATCGTCACCTCATACATATGTAGCACCCACAACAAGTAGCACATAATAATTACACCGCCTAAGGGGTAGTTTCCACCTCACAAGGTAAGACATGTGGCTTACCTCGCTCCGAAGTTCTAATAACCGTCTCCAATGCCTCTCTAACATCTCAATTCAAAGTCAAGCGATTCAAAACTATTCAAATAGCGTGCAAATCAATCAAAATATACTCCACTGCGTATAATTTAACAATTTATAATAATTTTCAACTCCGCTCAAAAAGTCAACAAAGTCAACTTCGGGCACACGTACCCGAATTTCGTAAATTCTTAAAGATAATCAATATCCATAACACCATGAACTCAAATATATAATTTATTCCTATGTCCAATCCCGTGATCAAATTCAAAAATACCAAATTCTAGGTTTTTTTTAACCAAAATCTCATAATTTTTCACAAATTTCCATGTTAAATCCTTATAGAATCCATGAAATTAACTTACAATGCGTGGAATTACTTATCTTGCAATAGATGATGAAAATTTCCTCTTGAAGAGCTCTGAAAATTGCCCAAACCGTGTAAGAAGTGGAAGAAATGAAATAAAACATGCAATAAAATAAGTTTGCCCAGCAACTCCCTTCTTCGCGATCGCGAACACTCCCTCGCGAGCGCAAATGCCAACTTCGACCAGCTGCCAAAATGCTCTTCACGAATGCTACAACGGTTGTGAACGCGATGTCAACTCCCCAATCCTTATGCAATGCGACCAATCCCTCGCGAACGCCTAGGAAAAAACACCTGGTACTATTCCCGCCTAACATTCTGCGTGATCGCAATACACTATCGCCCAAAGCTTCGCGAATACGAGTGCCTCTTCGCGAACGTGAAGCACAAACTTCCTGACGTCCACAAGTCCTTCGCGAATGCAGTCCTTTTTTCGCGATCGCGAAGAAGGATGCACTAGAAACATTAGTCCAACACATGGCGAACTGGCCCAAAATCATCCTAAAACACACCCTAGGCCTCCGGGACCCTGTCCAATCACACTAACAAGTCCCAAAATATAATAAAAACTTACTTGAGGCCTCAAATCATGCAAGTTAGTTTGGTAGTTAAGTAGTGTTAAATAACTTTAATCCCATATGTATTAGGAGTAGGACATGCATTATATATATATATATATATATATATATATATATATATATATATATATATATATATATATATATATATAGAGAGAGAGAGAGAGAGAGAGAGAGAGCTCATTGTATCATTGTTAAGATATATGAATAATATCATATTTTTCTTCGGTGCATTCTCACATGATATCAAAGCAGTAGTGAGAAAACATCTGGGAAAGAAACCTAATAGAAAAAGTCATCGTACTTCAATTCCGGCAACCATTTTTGGACTATTTTTCGTCAAACCAATTTACATCGGTGTTGTTCAAAAACCAACACCACCACAAGATCCCCCAACCCCTGGCGACCTAACCCCAACCAACACCTCCGTCGGCATACACCTCACGCACTGCCATGTGCCGATTAGAAAATAATCCGGCGAGATCTACTCCACACACCGGCACATGGATCACTTTCTAGGCACTTTTTGATGAAATTCCTTCAAAGCGGTTGGATTGCCCTCAAATTCCGAGCCTACCCATAATTTTATTTTTTAATTCCGACCACTTTGAGTTTTTCCGACGACTATACTGACCTTTTCCGGCAGATATAGTAATTTTTGACTGAAATAGTGTCTCCTTCGTCTGTTTCAACGAGTTTTCAATTGATTCTTTCTACTATTTGGTGATAATTTTTTAGACCTCTCTTCAATCCAACAATCTCTTTGGGAGTTGATGCTTTCGAGTCTAAAAATCCAGGTTCTGGCAGTTTCGGTGTTATAATTACCTTTGAACCATTAATGGGAAGTTGAAACTACTTAGCTTGGGCTTCGTCTGTCGAGATGTGGTGTAAATTTCAAGGTGTTCAAGATCATTTAATCAAGAAGTCTAGCAAAGGAGATGAAAAGGACAAAGCACATTCGAAGAAGATCGATGCTCAATTATGCAGTATTTTGTGGCGATATATTGATTCCAAGTTGATGCCCTTATTTCGTCCATTCTAGACATGTTATTTGGTTTGGAAAAAGGCTTGCATTTTATACACTAATGACATATATCGGTTCTATGATGTGATATCGCGGATGACAAATTTAAAGAAACATGAATTAGATATGTCTATTTACTTGGGATAAGTACAGGCAGTCATGGAGGAATTTAAGAAGTTGATGTCGATTTCTGCTAGTGTTGAAAGGCAAAAAGAGCAAAGACAAAAGATATTTCTAGTTCTTACTCTTGTTGGACTTCCTTATGATCTTGACTCAGTACGTGATCAGATTTTGGCTAGTCTGACTGTCCCCACAGTTGATGAATTATTCTCTCGATTACTTTGCCTTGTTGCAGCACCAAGTCACCCAGTGAGCTCATCACAGATACTTGACTCATCTGTTCTCGTATCCCAGTTAGTGGACAATCGGGTATCTCAAACTATGGAGAATAGACAACAATGAAAGGGCAGCCTGGTGCGCTAAGCTCCCGCTATACATGGGGTCCGGGGAAGGACAGGACCTCTAACAATAAAATATACTAAAATAATAGAAATCATAAATGAAACTTCAAATGTGTGTTCATGCTATATATTTTTCTTTTTCCACAAATTCCTTTCAATTTGACAATCCGAGGTTGTTCAATATTTGATAAAGAAGAAAAATGCTAACTTAATGCAAACTAGAGGATCAAAACTACTCAAGAATATATTTAAGGACTATCTTGAAGAGGAAATGGTCAAAATGATCTTTAATGTATTACCCTTAATATATATGGTCCTTAATGTATATCAAAAGATAACACATTTGGTCTTTTGCCCTAAACCTAACTGATTTGTGAGAGAGGAATGTTAAATTTAACCTAGACGCCTCATGTGCAACTCACGTGCAATTATTAAAAACTACCTGCTATCAGTTAAAATTTGTAGCATAAAAACGCTTTCATTTTTTCCATCTTAAAACAGAGATTTGGAGAAGAACAAAGGGTTTTTGTGCACAAGAGCTCCATGGATGAAGAGCTTGCGTCTCTTTCTTTTGTCTTTGTCATAAAAAATATTATTTCTTGAAAAATATCTTATATAGTTCTATCTTATTATAATTAAATAAATATTTGAAGCAGAAATTCTATATTTCGTACTATGAAGACATTATGGAGAGAACAAAAAAAAGTAATCCAAAAACCCGAGATCAAAAGACCCAACTTTTATTGGTTTGAATTAGTTTTTAAATTTAATAACCCGATATAATTAATTTAATTTTGGTAATTGAAAAACTTATACCAGTCCGACATATGTATACCCTGTTGAAAACCATATGTGAACCCAAACCCTACCAAAACCATATTTAGAGTCTGGCACACATGTTGAGTTCACCCAAATTGTTTGCAAATATTCGTTTGTGACCTAATATTATAAAATAGTAACCCCAAAAATACTTTTCCATCGTCCAATATTTTTTTCAAAAAAATATCGACAAAACTGGAAAAAAAAATCATGAATGATTTGAAACTTTTTCTAAAAACAAACGCCATCTTCCAAATGGGTTGCGTAGTGGACCAAAACATCGAGAGCCAAGGGACCGCGCCTATAATGGTTAGTTTGATGTAGTAGTCCGTAGGAAAAATACTTACTCACAACACCGGTTGTTTACACCAAATTATATTAACTCATTATAATTAATTAATTTAATTAGATAGGAATGCATGTAATTTACCATCATAATGGTTAAATATTTAATTAAATGAGAATACATGTAATTTACCATGGTTAAATTATTGAAGTCCATATGCAAGACACATGAAAATATTAATTGATTTGATATAAACACTCTGTGCAGGTAAGTTTTTACCAGTCTATAGTCCTAGTAATTTTTTTAACATTGACGAAATATATTAAAACCATAAATCTGTTTTGCCATGATCAATTGGAAGAAGGATCCATACTCTTTAACATTCTTTCATTACACATAATAATCATTCCTTAACCAACTCACCAAACTAACACTTAGTACAGTGGTGGGAACACGACTTCAAAACTTTTTTACGGATTTTCATTTTCTGTTTTCCTTTTATTGCCATATGTTTCTATTTTGAAGAGCATAAAAATTTACAACCCAATAATATTCGTTGCATTTTGAGTCTATCATTTCAACATCCATAATATTCAGTTCATTTAATAATGGAAATTCTTTATAATTTCTATACACATTCAAATCTCCAAACATTTGAAGGGCCGGTTTGGCTCAGCGGTAAACTTGCTTGCCGTGGTGTGTCAGGTCGCGGGTTCGAATCAGCCTCTCTGCAAAGTAGGGGGAAGGCTGCCTAGAGTATTCCCTTCCCCAGACACCCACGAAGTGGGTAATGAACTAGATCGGCCCTTATTCAAATCTCCAAACATATAATTAAAAGAGACTCCTAGCAAATACTGAATCTACTTTAAACATGTCATTGTTCTTAAAATTACGTTGGCTTCGTCCAAAAAGGCGTTGGACAACTATACTATAAGCTAGTCTCGGTAAAGTCTTTATTTGCCACTTGTTAAGAAATTGCAATAATCAATAGCAGAGATGTGCGTATTGCTTCGGGTGCAACTGAATCCAATATTTTGGTACAGATATAAATTCATATATAAAAATTTACTAAAATTATAACATTTAATCGATATGAACCTATAATTTTTTTAAAAATTAAATGCAAATACTTTTAAAAGTTAAACTCATAAAATTTAAATCTAAAATTCGCTATCTGATTATTGGCCAACAAAACTTTCAAGAAGCTGGTTCAATATTGATAGGTTATTGTCTCCGACTCTCCGTAATTATGTCCATTTATCATTTAGGAGCGTACGTGTTTCTTTGTGTTTGTTACCCAGGTTGCTATCTATGATGCATTAAAATGATTTGATTACTGTTAGGTAGACAACACAATACGCGACCTAATTACTTAAATATCCGTAAACCGTTTTCTTATATCGACTAGATAAAAATATTTTTTTAATACATTTGATATTAGTTAAGGGGGAGGGCAGATGATGTTACAAAAAATATATATAAAATAGGATGAAATTGGTTCCAAAAAGAAACTTGTCTCTTAGAGTGAATGGTTATTATAGTGATATGTTATAGAATATCTTACCGTAAATAAAATGGAGAGAAAAGATCTGCTTATGGACAAGTAAGCCAGGTAGGCTTGAAGGTATCTCCACTGATAATATAAATTATTAATATGAGTAGTGTTATTTAAGCAGTTTTATAATACACATATATTTCGGATATTAGCTCGTTTTTACAATAGACAAGTAGTTATTTTATTTAACATTCTCTTATTTTTAGTTATTAAAGAATAACAGTTCTTTACATTTAGAGTCAGTTTATTTTATACTTCTCACTCTATTCTTAATGAGATGATTTATTGAGGGGCGTAGCAGAAATTTTTGAACATGTGACCTCTTAGAGAAAAATAAATACCAACATATCAAGATACAATTTATGTTAAGTGGTATTATTTTTTTCTACTTATCTGTTTCCGTATAATATAAATATATATATTCAGTAAAATTTCCGATGAAGTAGTGTCGCGTGACACCGCTTTGGTAAGCGTAAATTCGCCCTGGATTTATTGACAAACAACAACAACAACAACAACAACTACCCAGTATAGTCCCACAGGGTGGGGACTGGGGAGGGTAATATGTACGCAGGCCTTACCCCTGCCCGATAGAGCAGGGAGGCCGTTTCCAATCGACTCTCAGCGCAAGGACAAGAAGAGAAAAAACAAAACAAAAACAAAGAGGACAAGCATTAGTGATGTTAGCGTAAATCACATAAATATATGAGTAAACAAAGACCATAAATAACCTGGCATATAGAAGGACAAGATATACAGGAACAAAATATAGGGCATTAGTAAAACCATACAATAAGAAAATGGCATGCTATACAATATATCAAGCCTATATGGGTGGACCCACCACACCCCGGCCCTACCCCGTGGAAGGCGAGCGTGTAATACTAGAAGTCCCTATCCTACAACCCTGATACTAGACCTCCACGCGTTCCTATCAAGGGCCATGTCCTCGAAAATCCGCATGATAGCCATATCCTGCCTAATTTCCTCTCCCCAATAACTATTGGGCCTCCCTCTACCACGACACGCGCCAACCACAGTCAGCCGCTCGCAACTCCTCACCGAGGCATCGGGGCTTCTCCTCCGCACATGGCCGAACCACTTGAGTCTCGCTTCTCGCATCTTCTCATCCACTAGGGCCACCCCCACCTTCTCCCGAATATTTTCATTCCTAACCCTATCTAACCTGGTGAGCCCGCACATCCACCTGAGCATCCTCATCTCTGCGACCTTCATTCTCTGAACATGGGAGTTCTTCACCGACCAGCACTCCGCCCCGTACAGCATGGATGGTCTTACCACAGCTCTATGAAACCTCCCTTTGAGTTTCTGTGGCACTTTCTTGTCACACAGGACTCCGAAGCAAGCCTCCATTTCGACCACCCGGCCCCTATATGGTGAGTGACATCCCCGTCAATCTCTCCGTCCCCCTGAATTACCGACCCAAGATATCTGAAACTGTCCTTCTTGACGATGACCTAGGAACCGAGCTTCACTTCCCTTCCAGCCTCATCTTCGCTCCGCTCGGCGCTAAACTTGCACTCCAGGTATTCAGTCTTAGACCTGCTTAGTTTGAAACATTTGACTCGAGGGTCCGTCTTTAAAATTCCAACCTTTCGTTAACCCCGACTCTCGTCTCGTCTATCAAGATAATGTCGCCAGTGAATAGCATACACCAAGGTACATCCCCTTGGATATGACGGGGTAGAGCATCCATCACCAAAGCAAATAAGAGAGGGCTGAGCGCGGATCCTTGGTGAAGCCCCATAACCACCGGGAAGTGGTCCGAGTCGCCACCCACCGTCCTAACCCTCGTCTTAGCTCCGTCATACATGTCCTTGATCACTCTGATATAGGCTTCTGGCACGCTCTTAGCCTCCAGGCACCTCCATATTACCTCCCTAGGGACCTTGTCATACGCCTTCTCCAAGTCGATAAACACCGTGTGCGGGTCCTTCTTCATATCCCTGAACTGTTCCACCAGTCTCCTGACAAGGTATATAGTTTTTGTAGTGGAGTGGCCCGACATGAAACCGAATTGGTTCACGGATATAGACGCCATCCCCCCTCACCCTAGCCTCAATCACCCTCTCCCAGACTTTCATGGTGTGGCTTAGTAATTTGATACCCCTAAGTTGTTACAACATTGGATATCCCCTTTGTTCTTATACACGGGCACAACTGTGCTCCACCTCCACTCCTCTGGCATCTTCTTCGTCCTGAAGATCACATTGAACAACCTGGCCAGCCACTCGACTCCTGTCCTACCCATGCATTTCGAAAACTCCACCGGAATTTCGTCGGGCCCGGTCGCTCGACCCCTACTCATCCTCCGCAAAGCCCCCACGACCTCCTCCACCCTAATGCACCTATAGAACCCAAAGTCCTTATGACGCTCAGAATATCTCAGCTCCCCTAGGTCTACATCTTGATCCCTCTCCTCGTTTAGCAGGTCTCGGAAATACGCTTGCCACCTCTGCTTAACTAGGCCTCCCCCATCAGAACTCGACCATCCTCGTCCTTGATGCACCTAACCTGGTCCAGGTCCCGCGTTTTTTTCTCCCTCACTTTAGCCAGCCTGAATAACTTCTTGTCTCCGCCTTTCTCCCATAATTCCTCGTACATGCGACTAAACGCCGCATTTTTAGCTTCCGAGTCCGCCAGATTTGCCTCTTTTCTCGCCACCTTATAGCTTTCCTTGTACACTCTCCTATCCTTCTCGCTCGTGCTCTCTGCAATCTTAGCAAATGTCGCCTTCTTCGCCTCCACTTTACCTTGGACCGCCTCATTCCACCACCATTCACCTTCAAGCCTGCCTGAGTAACCCTTGGCGACTCCGAGCACCTCTCGCACTGCTTCCAGGTTCGCCGTCTGAGTAACCAGGTTCGCCGTCTCAGTCCACATAGCATCCGCATCCCCAGCAGTACTCCAGGCACCCCCATCAACTAACCTCGATTCTAACTCCTGGGCTTTCTCCTTAGTCAAAGTACCCCATCTAATCCTCGGTCGGCCCCGGGCGCCCCCCTTCTTCCTCTTCACCCAGATATCGACATCCATCACTAAGAGTCTATGGAGAGTCGAGAGGAACTCTCCCGGATTGACCTTACAGTCCTGGCACAGCCCTCTATCGCTCTGCCTGAGGAGGAGGTAGTCAATCTGAGTCCTAGCAGCCGCGCTTTTGAAAGTAACCAAATGATCTTCCCTTTTCTGAAAAGACGAGTTCGCAATCTAAAGCTCATAAGCTCTGGCGAAATCCAGTAGTGAAGAGCCTCCTCCGTTCCTGACCCCGAGCCCATAACCCCCGTGCACCTCACTATAGCCGCCAACATCAGCTCCAATATGGCCATTAAAATCCCCTCCAATAACTAACTTCTCAGATTGAGGGAAACTACTAACCAGCTCGTCCAAGCCTTCCCAAAATTGCCTCTTAACCTCCTCCTCTAATCCTGCTTGAGGCGCGTAAACGCTGATGACATTGAGGACGCAGCCACCTATAACCAACTCGATACACATTAAGCTATCATTCACTCGCCTAACCTCGACCACGAACTCCCTACGATCCCTATCCACCGAAATTCCCACTCCATTCTTACCCCCCACGGCCCCAGAGTACCACAACATAAATCCGTCCATATTCTTCGCCTTAGACCCTTTCCACCTAGTCTCCTGCAAACAAGCTATGTTAACCCGCCTCTTCTGAAGAATTTCTGTCAACTCAATAGACTTACCAGTCAGGGTGACTATGTTCCACGACCCTATCCTCAATCTCCGAACGTCCGCTTTTCCCTTCCCGCTCTTACCACCTGTACCACCCCCAAGACCCTTCCCTGTACCCCTGCTCACTCCTACCCCCATCCTACCCCGACCCCCACCCCCCGAGGACATGACCTTATACTACCATCTCCCGCCACGGCCACTATCCCCCTAACCGGCTACGAAAATCAGAGATGCACACACGGAAGTTTAGCAAGATACGAAAATGAGTGTAAACTATCTAGCGGCAAACAGAAACACACACAGGATGGTAGCTAGGAAACGTGGTAAGTGTACATCGTAGACAAGAGATCGGGAGGTACCAACTCCCGGTAAAAATAAAAACCTGGACGTAGGCTTTCATGCGCCCGAAGTCACCTGCTTTCAATTCCTGCACTTTCCCGTCGGTAGTCTTTTCCCTCTTCGCTTCCCGATGCCCCACTTTCGCCTTGTCCGCCGCGATTGATACCTGGAAATTACAAACATAAAACCCCCACACACAATTGGGTTTTAGGGGTGGGGGGTCTGCCTGTTTCAGGGGGTGGGGTAGGGGCTGCTGAACCAGAGGTTGGGGTGGGGAAAAAGGGTAAAGGAGAGAGCGGGGGGAAGAGGGGTGGCGGGCAGAGGGGTAAGGTGGGAGACGGGAGAGGGAGGGGGGAGGAGAGGAAGAGAGAAGAGAAGAGGATGGGGGATGACCACCGGCGGCAGCTCGCCGGAGGAGGAGAGAGGGGGAGGCGGGGGGAGAAGAAGGGGGGAGGAGAGGAGGGGAGACTGGGCAGGGGGCTGGGGCGGGAAGGTGGGGAGAAGAGAGAGAAAAGGGAAGGACAGAGGGGTGAAACTTACCAGGGCCGCCGGAGTAGGAGTCGCCAGCGTTGGGGAGGTCGCCGGTGGTGTAGGGTTTCTTCTAAACCTCAATTTCTTTTAAGATTCGTGTCTAATCATATAGGATCATATTATTAAAAGATGGGATAATATATATTAGTAGCAATAATTAAATCAGGTCAAATTAAGAATGAGTAACGCTTCACATCCAATTCAAAAAACAGATATCAAATCAAAGACGTTAATGCCAACGTAAACAACAACGAACCAAAACAAACAAAGCCGCCCGGTCCGGTCCCAAAGGAGCGTCTAATTCCCAATTGCCACTTAACTCCCATTTTCTTCTGTTTATCCAACTGTTATAATGCACTTGTAATCCCTGATTTTTTGTTCTATTACTCTCTCATCTTCCTCATGAAGCTGCCATTATATTGATGTGTTATTATTACTAGTATAATATAGTAATATACTGCACACATCCCCAAAGCTAAATACTCAAGAAAATTCACTAAACTCAATACCAATACCTTGCAATTTCCCCATTACTATGCACGTCTAGTTGTCTTCACACTCCCCTATATTACTTAATCCATACATTTTCCCTCTTGATCTAGATCCTTTCACTTGCTTTTCAATATATAAACATATTGGGTTCCGTACAGTGGCGAACTCCCCTGTTTCACTTTCAAGATTTGTTTCATGTCTTGTCCTTTTCTTTTCTGTTAAGTACTTTCCATTTCTTCCATTGAACTCTTCTTAAAGTGCTCAATATTTTCTTTCTTTGATAGTTGCTTCATTTGGTCCTAATAACCAAAAATATTAGATTGCTTAATTCCAAAAACCCAGAAAACCCCATATTCATTTTCATTAATAATTGTCATTTCTTGCATTGAACTCTTCCTCACGTGTTCAGATTCTCCTCTATTTTCCCCAAAAAGTTTTGGTTCATTCGTCATACTCAGGATAATAAACTTTTGGTTAATTTCCAAAACCCAGAAAAACCCAAAGATTATTTTCATTTTATATCGATTTTATTACGATTTGGGTATAATGGGGAATTGTTTCGGGATATCAAGAAAGTTGACGTCGGAGATAGCGCCGGCCGACGTAATAAAGAAACATCCGGCTGTCAAACTGTACGGACCGCCGAATCATATTTCAACCTATTACATTCGATGTGCTCTGCTCTACAAGCCGGTGACTGCCCATTTTTTTCCCTCAGATACCCACCGTTCGCCGGTACTGGAGTACAAATCCGACTCCGTTACAGGGTCCGTTAACGACGTGTTGCGTTACTTGGACGTGAAGTTTCCGGAGCCGAAGTTGTCGACGAGGTGGGGAATCGGTGATGAAACGACGCCGTTTGTGGTTTGGTTGGTAATACTACAACATAGGAGTATGACGTGGCACTTGGAGAGAATGGGGAGGTGGGGTGAGGACTTGGCGGGTCGGGGCGGGAAGGCACGGGGTGATCCGGCAATGGGGACTCCGAAAATGGAGGTGAGAAAGTTTGCGAGGAGTTATTCACAGTTGTTGGAGCTAATGCTGGAGCATGCTCAAATGGAGGAGAGAGTTGTTTTTCAAATCTTGGAAAAAGCTGATAGAGGTAACTTCGATATGGTTATATTGATAGCTATTTCCTTTCTTTTAATCAAATTTCTGAGCATTTAGAGGTGATAATTTGATTATTTGTTCCATTGATTAAGTGTAAATCAAGTAGTAGTTGATGTGGGGAATCTTGTTATCAATCAGTCAATTGCACCTCAACCCAAAATTTTCAGTTATGATCAAAGAATTCTTTGTATCTATTCTGTTTTACTATGGTTCAGTATTGGGAGGATTCACTATAGCTAAATTAGCTTTACACTGGTTAACATAGCAATTCTTCTCTTTTATCCGAATTTTGGATTGGTTATGCTTGGAAAATGTTCTTTGTGATGCTTAATTGCCTATTTTAAGAAAGATATTTGGAAATGGAAAAGGGAATGGGGTTACAGTTTCAGAGTTGAATAGCAGTTTGTGTGATAAAGTTAGAAATTACGAGATTTATCGATTGTTAAGAGGGTATATTGGATGCTCACAAACGGGATGCAGAACAAATTCTGATCTTTGGATTTGTTTTTCTTCATGGTGGGACTGTTAATTTTGTGTAAGTTTGCACAATAAACTTGATTGAAAACGAAAATTATATCTCCTGTTTGAGAAAAATCAAACAATTAATTGGATATTTGAGAAGTATCGTAACTTGAATATAAAGTTCAAAAAAAATGAGAGAATATTGTAAATAGCAGATCTGCTAAGCATACGTCAGAAGGGGAGTTTTCTCCTCAATTATTGGGAATGGGGGTTGTTGAACTCAAAGCCAAATTTTCCAAATGGGAAGTGACTGGTTAACAAGAATGTTTAGCTTATTTAGTTCTATATTTATGTTTTTAGTTTCCAGACTCCACGGTGTGGGATAATATGTTGTTGTATTTAGCTTCTTAGTTTGTCCAAAGTAAGTTGCCTATCCAGATCACGGTGATCTGGTAGTCTATTGTTTTGCTGCAATATTATTGACCTCTAAATTGGTCGCGATTCAGGATTGTCTAAAGCTGCAAATGAGGAGCATGCGAGGGACCTTCCGATGATGAATGGTATTAAAGAAGATATCAAATCTATCGGAGTTCTTGATTCAGGGCATCCTTCCTACCAAGAGGCCCTCTGCAACCTCTCTACTCGACTCAAAACCTTACAGGTTCATTCTGCATTCACTACACCAAGATTTTAGTCTGCCAAGTTCTACTGAAATATGGCTATCTATTACTAACAGTCTTACTATATATCTAATGCCAGGAACATAGCAAGAAACACTTTGAAGAGGAGGAGAAGAATCTACTGCCACTAATGGAGGCAGCTGAATTAAGTAAAGCGCAACAGGATAAAGTCCTAGACCAGTGCTTGGATGTCATGCACGGGACACACTCCCATCTCTTTCGTTTCTTTATGGAAGGCCTCCTCCCTCAGGACGCAATGCATTACTTGGACATGCTTTCTAGGTGCAGTGACCAAAACCGAGTGTCTTCAATGCTACGACTAATTGTTGATAAGGTTGTGTGATTCTATTTTACGATCAATCATCGTTGCTTTGAAATATAAATAGTTATCATCATCAACAGTTGTTGGTCTAGCTTTGCTTTTAAATTGGAACACTTGATGTTAAGCTCACTATAATTGCTTTGCCTTTGCACTTCTTTAATGTCCAGTGGGGCTCCTAAGTTGAGTCCTTAAGCACCAATTGTTGTTTCTTTCACATGGCAGATGCTCAAAGCAAAAGGGTGGAGAGGTTGCCTTTTGTTCTTTCTGCTTTTCATTTTTTTTCCATCTTTTTTCTTTTACTATAGCAGTTTAGTAGTTAGTCTGTACATAGTAGGGGACAGATATGCTTTGTTGGATGTTGCTTTGAATCTACTTCTCTTTTAATGTAAATAATTCGATGTGGATATTGGTTTGTTGCTTTTCTGTACATAAGGTTTTATGTCATTTATGCTTTGTCTACGTTGAATAGGAGCCTTGGCGTAATTGGTAAAGTTGCTGCCATGTGATCAAGAGGTCACGGGTTCAAGCTGTGGAAACAGCCTCTTGCAGAAATGTAGGTTAAGGTTACGTACGATAGACCCTTGTTGTTCGGGCCTTTTTGGGCTCCCTGCGTATGGCGGGAGTTTAGTGAACTGGGCTATCTTTTTTTTATGCTTTGTCCATGTTCATCTAATTTCTTGCATAGCATACCACTGATTGATGCCTTTAGCTTTGGAGAATAGGAGAATATAATAGGATTGCAGATAACCATAGCTTCTTCTTTTCTGTTATGCTTTTTTAACTTTTTGATATCTTTTCCTTTGTTATTCTTCACTTCCAAGTTAAGCTGCATCTTATCCATTTATATTCTGCAGCCTTAGGAAACTAAAATAATTGCTCAATTATTTTTGTTAATCAAATTGGTGTTAGTCTTTATTCTTGGAATATAACAGTCTGGCCTGAGGATTACTTCTCTCTTTTTTTCCTTTTAATTTAAAAAAATATATATAACTTGTCTGTTCAACTTGTATATTTCAGCTTATCCAGATTTCCATATCTAGTTCTATCAAATTATGAAGAATACTGAATACAATGTCCAGCGCAATTAATTCTATCTAGAGTGTTAAAATTGATGACAGTTGGCCTCACTTCTATGAATATTTTCAATTTTTGAAATTTAAAATTTGCCCACTGTAGAAGCACTTATTAGGCGTAATAAATTCAATCTGGAAAGCGCACGTGATTTTAGTAGTCTTTAACTCTTACAAATACTTGCATTAATAATATTGACCCAACAGCTACATATGCATCCATTCATTTGGTTGAAACAACTTGACAATTTTCAGGGAAAGAATTGCTTTTGACTCTCAAAAATGCTTCCAACTCCTTACTATTTTTTTTTCCAGTGAAAGATGAGATCTTTGGGTTGTTTTAGGATATAATGGAGTTGGTCAATGTTACGATCCAAATCTCCAAGTGTCCTGATGGTGCCTATCGCTATATAAGGCAAGTCGACATTCACAATAAAACCACACTTTCTAAATTTTTGGAAAACATAATAATATAAGTTCAAGAGAAAAATCTCATAAATACTGATAAGAAAATACCGCGACTCAATACAATATTTTCTAAAATTCGGTTGTCACTGAGTACATGAGCATATATACAATAACATGGTCTGAAACACTTCTAGGGTAGAATAGTATAAATAAAAGTAAGAGATAAAAGGAGGAGACTCAAGGTATTCGGTCGCCAATGCATCTACCTCTATAATCTCCAAACTGGTAAAAATTCCAAATTAATAACCACCGTACCTGGAAGTATCTAGATCTGCACACGAAGTGCAGAGTGTAGTATGAGTACAACCAACCAATGTACCCAATAAGTAATAAAACTAACCATTGGGCTGAAAGGAGTGACAAGCTTAGCAGGTACACTCCAATACAAAAATAACAATACAGAAATGTAGACATGCTTTCAAGTTCGACAGTTTAAGATTAAACAGATAAAATATGTCAAGTGTGACTGAAATGAGGGATGATACATCGTTAAAATTTCATGGTATAGCCAGTTTTCACATTGGTCAATGAAAAATAGCCACTGTTTACGAAGTCAATGAAAAATAGCAACTAGTTTGCTGCAACAGAGACCGGTCCAGTATAATATATGAGAGTTCTAGTGCATTTGTGTACGAACTCGAGTATATTATGCTGGACCGGTATACTTTACTAACTCCTGTAAAATCTGCGGGAGACTGGAGCACTAGTGCTCCAAACTCCAGTATATTATACTGGACAATTATACTGCTGGAACTCCCGTAAAATTTGTGGGAGTTCCAGCATAATTATGCTTGAACTCCAGTAAAATTTGCGGGAGTTCCAGTATAGATATCCTGGAACTCGCGTAAAATTTACAGGATTTCAAACATATTTATGCTGGAACTCCATTAAAATTTGCATGCATATTTTTCCAGATTTTGAACAGTGTTTTACTCGGATTAAAGTGGCTAAATTTTGATGACTTTTGAAACTTGGCTATTTTTCAACAACCAGTGGTAAATTTGGCTATTTTTGAATTTTTCCCCGATACATCTCTATCTCTACATTTCAAATATACATGCCAATTGTAATGCAACACGGTGATAAAATCATATGCATATTCTCAGAGTATCAATACACCTAGTCCTCACAGTCACAACCCTCACAATCACTCAGGTACATGCGCTCACCATTGATAAGCCAGACTTCGGAGGGGTGGATCCAGCCCAACCGTTAAAATAAGCCAATCATGGCCTGAATAAACAAAGCTCGCTGCGGCGTGCAGCCCGATCCCATAAATATTCTCACAATTAGGCCCTCGCCCTCACTCAGTCATCAATTTCTAAAGTCTCTCGGGCTCATGATGACATAAAAATCAGCCCAAAATGATGATATGATGTATCAATATATGGCAACAGAGATTGAGATATGATATGCAAATAATAAATGTGATTGAGTACATAATTACAAATTAATCAAGCAATTCAATAGTAGCACGACCTCTGTGGGTCCCAATAATATCAGCACATAGCCTAATCACGATTTCTAACATGTCACAACTCAGTTTCTTTAACACATGAAGAATACATGGATAATGACAAGATTATTAGACTATACAGCTTCACATAATCAATTGAGTCACAATTTCTACAGTGCACACCCACACGCTCGTCATCTAGCACGTGCGTAATCTCCACACCAATCACATAAAATATAATTCAGGGATTCATACCCTTAGAACTAAATTTATAAGTGTTACTTACCTCAATTGTGAAAATCTCTACTCCAGTAAGCCCTTGCCTCACGAATTGTCATTTGAACGCCTTGAATCTAACCACAAACAATTCGATACAATCAACACGGGCTATAGGAATCAATTCCATATGAAAATATTAAGTTCTTAACCAAAAGTCAAAAAGTCAACTCCGGGCCCACATCTCGAAATCCAACAAAAGTTACAAAATACGAACAACCATTCAACCACGAGCTGAGCCATACCAATTTACCAAATTCCGACACCAAATCGTCACTCAATAACAACAATAACAACATACCAAATATAATCCCACATGTGGGATATAGGGAGGGTAGTGTGTCGTAGACCTTATCCCTACATGGAGAGGTAGAGAGGTTGTTTCCAATAGAAATCGTCACTCAACAACACCAACTTCGTCACTCAAATCCCCAAATTTTACTCTCTAATACCTAGCCCAAAACTCCCAAAATTCCACCTCAAAAACACATAAACTAGGTGGGAATTTAAATGTGTAATCAATATTATTGAATATTGAATAAAAATGTTCAAAAGTGGCTTACCTCAATAAATCACTCAAAACCCCTCTCAAAAATCGCCTTAATTCGAGCTTGCAAAGTCCAAAAATGATAAAAACCTCGGACCCCTTCGATTTTTAAACACTGCAGCGGTTCCGCTTCAGCGGTCCAATTAGCAGCTTTTGCGGCCAAAAAATACGCTTCTGTGAAAAACACTCAACCCTCGGCCACAAGTACCTGCGGCCAATCTTCTGCAACTGGGGGTGCCCTTCTGCGAGAATTCGTCCACTTCTGTGGACCTCATCCTTGCCTCCCGTAATCCACATTTGCGTAGACCCTGCCGTATCTTCGGGCTCGCAGATGCAGAATTTCCTTCGTACCAGTGGCCACTTCACAACTCTTCCAGGACCGCACCTGAGACCATTTCTTCGCTTATGCAGTCACGCACCCGCGACCAATCTTCCACAGATGCGATGGCACTAGACATCAGCATGCTAGAAATGTCCTCTAAGTCAAAATTCAATCTGATATCCATCCAACTCATCCCCGAGGCCCCCATGACCTCAACCAAATACATCAACAAATCCTACAATATGATGCGAACTTATTCGAGGCCTCATATCCATCCAACTCATCCCCGAGGCCCCCATGACCTCAACCAAATACATCAACAAATCCTACAATATGATGCGAACTTATTCGAGGCCTCAAACCACATCATAAATACGAATTGCATCCCAATTCAAGTCTAATGAAAATTAATAAATTCCAACTTCTACAATTGATGTCGAAACCTATTAAATCAACTCTGATTAACCTCAAATTTTGCACACTAAACATAAATGACACAACAGGCATATTCTAACTTTCGAAACCAAAATCCATACCTGGTAACCAAAAAGTCAACGCTCGGTCAAACTTTTTAACTTTCCACACTTCTATTTTTTAATTTTTGCCAATTCAAGCCGAAATCAACTACGGACCTCCAAATCACCATCCGGACACACTCCTAAGTCCAAAATCACCCCACAGAGCTATCAGACCAACAAAACTCTATTTCAGATTCATTTACACATAAGTCAATATTCGGTCAACATTTTCAACCTAAGCTTCCAACTTTGGGACTAAGTGTCCTACTCATTCCGAAACATCCTGATAACAACACGATAGGGGATTCAAGAATTACTAAGAAAAATAAGAAACGTGTGGAAGCTAAAAAAAATAAAGAAACAAAAAAGTACGGAAAATTAAAGATAGATTGAATTCAAGAAAGAGTTTCTTGAATTCAAGAAGTCTATTATTGAAGTTGAATCCTAACAACAACAATTAGGTAACAAAGAACTAATTGCCTTTAGTAGAGAATTAAAAATAAGAGATTGATTGTGAAACCCGACCTTTTAGAATAACAAGAACAACAATAAGCCTAAACTTATCACCTTTCTTGAATACCTAGAAGTGATCTGAGATTTCGAAAGAGTTTAATCTTACCACCTTAAGTTGAGTCTTGAAAGTTGAAGAATTAATCCAAGAGTAGCCATACACAAGAGTGTAAGAAAAATATCACAATTTTTTATTGATAATAGTCTAAGTCTAAAAACAAAGAATATACCCCTTTATATAGGGAAGGGGTCATGAAATTCTACCTAAAAAACAAGGAAATAAAGTCCTAAACTAGTTTGGATAACATGTTCAACTACTATAGGAAAAGGTAAAACTCTAGTCTCTACGAAACAAAAACCAAGTCAATATTGGAAAGTAATTCCAATAATCTTAGAAAAAGAAAAACAAAACCTTAACTACCTAGGAAAGCATCAAATATGTCCCAACAGACTAGGAAATAAAATAAGGAAACTTGGGGGCCAATTTGGCTCCTTTGTGAGTTGATTTAGGTGCCTAATTTAGGCCCTCCTTTGCTGGTGCTTGGACCCCAATAAACCTCCTCTTGGACTTGACTTGGACCATGAAATGAGTGTAGCACTTAGCTAAATCCTCTCCATAATTATTGAGCTCTTCTTCCACAATTAGAGCCTTCTTGATCTCCCATAGAAGCCCAACAACCTTGTATTGCTTCTCCTTAGCTTGAGACCTTGTGAATGGCTTTCTTGGTGCTTCTACAGCTTTATCCTTGTCCATGAAGCTATCACATCCCTAGAACGAAATTAACTACCCCAAAAAGTCACACAATAACAATTACGTATATAATCAGCAGTAAATGGGGAAACGGGGCTACATCAGTCAAAATGACCGCCTGGGTCGTTACATCCCCTCCTTCTTAAATAAACGTTCATCCTCGAACAGGTTCTAGAATTATACCTGGAGTCTCAAATAGGCATGGATATCTGCTCTGTATCTTCTGATCAGTATCCAAAGTAGCCTCCTCGACTGGCTGACCTCTCCACTGCACCTTCACTGAACCTATGTTCTTTGACCTCAACCTTCGAGCCCGTCGATCCAAAATGGTCACCGGCTCCACATCATAAATCAGATCACCATCCAATTGAGTCGTGCTGAAATCCAAAACATGCGACAGATTGCCGACGTACTTTTGGAGCATAGAAACATGGAACACTAGGAGAGCACTCGATAGACTAGGTGGCAATGCAAGCTTGTAAGCCACCTCTCCAACCCTATCAAATACCTCAAAAGGCCTAATATACCGAGGTCTCAACTTGACCTTCTTCCCGAACCTCATATCACCATTCACGGGTGAACCTCTGAGCCATACCTTCTCCACCACCATGTAAGCAACATCACGAACTGATAATAGGTGAATTTTACTATATTCAAACCTTGAATAATCACATTTTCATGTTGTTTTGATAATATATATAATGACAAAATGCTCTTATTAGTGTTTTTTATGTGTTGTAGGTACAAAATGATTGAAGAAGCCTAAGAAGCAATTTTGGAGTCAAAAGGAAATGAAAAAGGCCAAATATACAAAAATCACCCAATTCCACGCTTGACAGCCCTTGAAGTTCATAGAACACGTTTCACGGCGGTTCCACTGCGACCGCGGTGAAACCGCGGTGGTTGAAGACTACTGGAATATAAAGATTCAGAGAGGGTATTTCACCGCGGTTCAACCGCGATAGCGGTAGAACACCAGTGACATGTGGGAAAGTTTGGAGACCAAAGTGTAAAACGAGATTTTTATGACCTAAACTCTCTATAAAACATTATGATTCGCCCAAAGGAGGCAATTATTGTATTATTGAGTACTTTTGCAAAGAAACTAGTGTGAGAGAATTCTCTAAACATATCTCTTACTTTTCTTTTGAATTTTCATGATGAAATCTATTCTATCTTTTGCTTTCATAGTTATGAGTAGATAAATTCCTATCTAAGGTTGTGATGGAACCTATTGGTTGATGAACTTCTGATTTATGTGAATACAAATTGTTAGTTAATTTCTATTTGTTCAACTTCGCTCTTGTTGTAGTTAATTGATAGAATTTTCAATTAGCTGTGCCTATTTAGTATGTAAAACTTGGAAAAGAATGCATATTTAGGTTATTGTTGAACAACACCATTCCTAGATTATTAGAGGAATCTATAATCAACTCTCGAAGCCCATCCATATTGGGCACGCAAATCCGGCCCTGCATCCTCAACACACCATCACTATCAATAGTCACATCCCTCGCATCATCATGCTGAACTTTGTCCTTAAGGACAAGCAAATGTGCTCATTATACTAGCACTCACGAATGCGGTAATATAAGGAAGAACGAGATACCATACAAGGCAACACCCGGCTAGGCTTCGAAATATCTAACCTCACCAACCGATTGGCCAAAACCTGAACATCAACTGCAAATGGTCTCTCCCCAACTGGAATATACACCAAGCTGCCCATACTAACTGCCTTCCGGCTCAAAGCATCGGCCACTACATTGGCCTTCCCCGGATGATACAAAATGGTAATGTCATAATCCTTGAGCAACTCAAGCCACCTCCGTTTCCTCAAATTTAGATCCTTCTGTTTGAACAAGTGCTGAAGACTGCGATGATCAGTATATACCTCACAAGACACGCCATATAAATAGTGCCTCCAAATCTTCAAAGCATGAACTATGGCAGCCAACTCCAAATCATGAACATGGTAGTTCTTCTCATGAGGCTTAAACTAACGAGAAACATAAGAAATAACTCTACCCTTCTGCATCAAATCACATCCAATCCCAACTCTCAAAGCATCACAATACACGGTGTAAGAACCTGAAGCTGATGGCAAGACTAACACTAGAGCTATGGTCAAAACTGTCTTAAGCTTCTGAAATCTCTCCTCGCACTCATCTGACCATATGAATGGTGCACCCTTCCACGTCAACTTGGTCAAGGAAGAAGCAATAGATGAAAATCCCTGGACAAACCGGTGATAATACCGTGCCAAATCTAGGAAACTCCAGATCTCCATAGCTGAGGATGGTCTAGGCCAACTCTGCACCGCCTCTATCTTCTTTGGGTCAACCTGAATGCCATCACTAGACACCACGTGTCCCAGAAAAGCTACAGACCTAAGATAGAACTCACACTTGGAGAACTTTCCATAAAGCTTCTCCTCCATCAATCTTTGCAATACTACTCTCAAATCCTGAGCATGCTCCTCTTGGCTACGCGAGTACACCAGGATGTCATCAACAAACACAATCACAAAGGAATCCAGATACGGTCGGAACACACTGTTCATCAAATGCATGAACGTGACTGGGGCATTAGTCAGCCCAAAAGACATAACTAGAAACTCATAATGCCCATATCTCGTCCTCAAAGTTGTGTTAATAATATCGGAATCCCTAATCTTTAGCTGATGATAGCTTGAACAAAGATCAATCTTCGAGAATACCCTCGCTCCCTGGAGCTGATCAAACAAATCATCAATGCGCGGTAGAGGATACTTGTTCTTCACTGTTACCTTGTTCAACTGCCTGTAATCAATACACATACTCATTGAGCCATCTTTCTTCTTGACAAACAACACCGGTGCACCCCACGGTGACACACTCGGGTGAATGAACCCCTTATTTAGGAGTTCCTGAAGATGTTCCTTCAATTCTTTTAACTTAGCTGGTGCCATATAAGGCCTAGCCTCATCGGGCTCAAACCAACCAACCAGAGATCTACACCGTCTCCCATATAAGGCCTCGTACGGCGCCATCTGAATGCTGGATTGATAGTTGTTGTTTTACGCAAACTATGCAAGAGTCAAGTAATCAACCCAAGAACCTCCAAAGTCAATAACACGAGCACGCAACATGTCCTCCAATATCTGAATGGTACGCTCGGACTGCCCGTTCGTTTGAGGATGAAACGTTGTGCTCAACTATACCTGTGAACCCAACTTTCGCTGAAAAGTCCTCCAGAACAGGGAAGTAAACTGAGTACCTCTATCTGATATAATAGAAACTGGGACCCCATGCAATCTCACAATCTCCCGGATGAAAATCTCTGCCAGCTGCTCCGAAGAATAGGTAGTACATACAGGAATGAAGTGCGCAGACTTGGTCAGCTGATTCACAACCAACCAAATTGAATCAAATTTCCTTGTTGTCCGAGGGAGACCACTCACAAAGTCCATAGTAATCCTCTCCCATTTCGACTCAGGAATATCAATATGATGAAGCACACCACCGGGCCTCTGATGCTCATACTTGACCTGCTAACAATTGGGCCTCCTCCAATATCAACTCCCGAAGCCCATCTACGTTGGGCACGCAAATCCGGCCGTACATCCTCAACACGCCATCACTATCAATAGTCACATCCCTAGCATCATCATGCTAACTCTATCCTTAAGAACAAGCAAATGTGGATCATCATACTAGCGCTCACGAATGCGGTCATATAAAGAAGACCGAGATACAACACAAGGCAATACCCAGCTAGGCTTCGAAATATCTAACCTCACTAACCGATTGGCCAAAACCAGAACATCAACTGCAAAGGGTTTCTCCCCAACTGGAATATACACCAAGCTGCCCATACTAACTGTTTTCCAGCTCAAAGCATCGGCCACTACATTGGCCTTCCCCAGATGATACAAAATGGTAATGTCATAATCCTTGAGCAACTCAAGCCACATCCGATTCCTCAAATTTAGATCCTTCTGTTTGAACAAGTGCTGAAGACTGCGATGATCAATATATACCTCACAAGACACGCCATATAAATAGTGCCTCCAAATCTTCAAAGCATGAACTATGGCAGCCAACTCCAAATCATGAACATGGTAATTCTTCTCATGAGGCTTCAACTAACGAGAAACATAAGAAATAACTCTACCCTCCTGCATCAAAACACATCCAGTCCCAACTCTCGAAGCATAACAATAGACGGTGTAAGAACCTAAAGTTGATGGCAAGACTAACACTGGAGCTGTGGTCAACACTGTCTTAAGCTTCTGAAACCTCTCCTTGCACTCATCTGACCATATGAATGGTGCACCCTTCCGCGTCAACTTGGTCAAGGACGAAGCAATAGATGAAAATCCCTAGACAAACCGGCGATAATACCCTGCCAAATCTAGAAACTCCAGATTTCCATAGCTGAGGATGGTCTAGGCCAACTCTGCACTGCCTCTATCTTCTTTGGGTCAACCTGAATGCCATCACTAGACACCACTTGTCCCAGAAAAGCCACAGACCTAAGACAGAACTCACAACTGGAGAACTTTCCATAAAGCTTCTCCTCCCTCAATCTCTGCAATACTACTCTCAAATCCCGAGAAAGAGATTACCCTGCTGGGTACATAATCGGTCGAATCACGCCACTCAACTTTCAGAACACCTGGCATAGCCAATGTGACTGTCTATGCATGACAATCCAAAATAGCATGACATGGAGATAACCAGTCCCCCAATCGAAGTCTACCATGCTCAAAAGCAGCAAATCAACTCGGTTCTCCAGACACCCAATAGTAACAAGACAGGACCGATACACATGGTCCACAATAATAGTATCACCCACTAGGGTAGATACATGCATAGGTAAAACATGATACCCTCGGGTCATACCTAGATGATGGGAAAAATATAAAGACACATAAGAGTATGTAGATCCGGGATCAGATAAAATAGAAACATCCCTATGGCACACTAAGATAATACCTGTAATAACTGCATTAGATGCAATGACATCTCTCTTGTCCGGAAGCGCATAGAATCGAGCCAGACCACCACTATATCGATCTCCACCCCTAGGGCGATCCCTAGCTGTCTGACCCCCATCCCTACCTAACTGGGATAGTGCTAAAGTAGATAGAGCAGAAGAGGATGGTTGATCCCTCTGCTGAGACCGACCACTACGAAGCCGAGTACACTATCTCTTCATCACTTAACGAAGCTACTGGGTTGCAGACATATCCAAAATTACTTAACGAAGCTACTGCAACTCTCGAAATTCCATTCCGACCCTCGGATCAAAATCTGACCTATCAACCGGAATGCGCCAAAATTCGAACTTCGCCAATTCAAGCCTATTTCTACACCGGACCTCCAAATTCGATTCCGATCGCACTCCTAAGTCAGAAGTCATCTCCTGAAGCTGACCGAACCATCGAAATACACATCCAAGCCCTCTAACCATATAGTCAACTTCCGGTTGACTTTTCTAAAATAAACTTTCTTCTAAGAGGCTAAGTGCCTTGTTTCCAACTAAAGTCAACTCAATTACACCCGATCAACTATAATACCGATAATGAAACACAATGCAATACGATATAGAGGAAATAGGATGGTAACTCACGTGACGATGGACCGAGTCATCATAGAGAGAGAGAGAGAGAGAGAGAGAGAGAGAGAGAGAGAGAGAGAGAGAGAGAGAGAGAGAGAGAGAGAGAGAGAGAGAGAGATCGACCTTATTTGAATATATTTGAGAAGTTTTAATGACCGGCTGTTATACCAAAATTCGACCAGATGAATGCACTCAGATGTGAGATACAAAGATGAATGCACTCAGATGTGAGATACAAAGAAGGAGAAGAAGCCATGTATTTCGGTATCTCCATTTGATCCAGATCTAGTGAGGCCTTTGATCTTCCTCCTATGTTGTTTTCGCCACCGGTATTGGACCCATCACGACTTTATGATTTTCAGATCTAGATTTGAGGGTGGAGATGGGAGAAGGAAAGAGAGAGGCAACAACCACCTTATATGAAAATATTTGAGAAGTTTTACTGGCCGGTTATTATAAATCTATTGACATAACTCCTTACCGAACTAACATTATCTGCTTGCTGAATTAGTCACATTTTGCTTACACACTGAAGATTACCCAATCAAGCTTTCTATTGGTGATTATCCTTGAGAGACCTAAGAGTTGATTTTGTATATGGTGTTCTTTTAGGGGTGGGGATGCAAGTTAAAATAAGCTGAGTACCTAAAGTGAGAAAAGAGAGAGAGAGAGATGCAACTATTTCGTTGGGCTCTGCCGAAGATGACTCGCTAGACGAAGGCCTTGCCGAGGACGAAGAGAGAGGGAAAAATGAGAGAGAGCTGAGAGAAAAGTTGAGGGATCGATTGTATATATTTGTACTTTGCTATAAAATATAAATAGTAATATTTTTAAAGTGTTTTGGTTTATAATAAATATGGTGCATTATTTAGCTATAGCATGTAAAATTTTCAAGAAGAAGGAGCAGTGTTTTTTGTTCATTATAGACCGAGCCTAAGATCACGTTTAGCCTAGCTGCTTGGGCCTTGTTGGATTGGTTTCCATTTAAATTTTTACATCCTATAGCAAAATTTAACACCTTATTTATATTAAATAAATAACATTTAAATAAATTATATTCTATAGATACCTTTTATGGTTTATAGCAAATTTTTTAATTTTAGTTATCTCCTACACTTAAGCCACAGTACTCGTTCTCTCTCTCTCTCTTATTTTTATACACTCTATTCTCTTTCCCATTCACTGTAAACTCGCCCAAAACCAGAGAAACTCTCATCCACACCGTTTCCTTCTTCCCCAATCTCGGCATAAACCCTAATTTTCGCTCGATTGTTGTCATTTGTTGCTATAATTTCTCTTAATATTAATCTTCAAGGCCCAATTATTGTGGACTTCAATTGTAACCATATGTCATACTGAAGTCTATTCGTGCAATTTCTCTCCCACCGCCTGTGCTTTTGTCACTTCCTCTGCAAATCATCTTTCAGTCCGAATTATCCATTTTCAAATGCATGATGCTCCTTTCAATCTCACTGCTTCCCAATTTATCAGCCTCATTCACCACCGTAGCATTTGCCATCCCAAAAATTCACAGTGTTTTCAGGCTGTCCATTCGATTTAACGTCCACGCCTTCCTGAATAAACCACTGGACTTGAGCTATGCACCGGCCTCTGATCGAACCATCCATACTTGTCTCTCTATTTTCATGTATTTTATTATATTCTCTGTCTTTTTTTTATTGTATTTCAATGTATCTTGTTGTATTCTATGTATTTCATCGTATTCACCGTCTCGCTATATGCCATGAATACATTCATAAGTTTTTTAATTGATATAATTTATGTATTCAGATGTATTATATAATTTCTCTGAAGATTGCTATATTTTTGGGTTGAGAATCTTTTTTATAACTGAAAATACAAATTTTCTGTGTTATAATTGAGTTTGTTGAGTTATATTAGGAGTCTATTATGTTAATTGATTCACTTTTCATTTTAAAAATAATGTAATCCCCTATTTTACGCCGTGAATACAATCAAATACAATAATATGTCAAGTTGTAATCCCATGTTTCACTCCATGAATATAATCGAATATACTTGAATATAACAACTGATTAGCTGGACTTCCCTGATTCACGCCTATTCTTGCTACTGTATTCATGAATACAATAACTTAAATACATTAAATACGTCTTATAACCACATAAAAAGTATCTATAACCCGTAATATAGCAAATGATATCTATAGACGGCTAATTAATACTAAAAAAGATAGTGCTTTATGAAAATTTCTCTTTGCATTTTACACGAAATACAAAATTGGTTGGTTAACCGAAATTAATTCTATTTGCTAGCCAAAAAGTATATAAAATATGTATTTATTATATATATATATATATATATATATATATATATATATATATATATATATATATATATATATATATATATATATATATATATATATATATATATATATATATATATATATATACATATATATATATATATATTATTAAATTACATATTTTTGAAAACGGCTCAAAATATATATTTTTGTTGTATTTTGCGAGGACCTATTTTCTACTACTTAGACTTGAAGCTACAATTGGTCTTTATTATCCCAATCCGGTTTGGTTAGAGTCGACACTGAAATTATGCTAAATGACTTATAACTAGGGGTGTGCAATCGATTTATCGATTCGATTTTGACCCTTATCGATAATTTCTTATCGATTATCGATTTGTACATATGCTTATCGTTATCGTTTCAATAATGTTTCAATTTTTTCGATTTCGATTTATCGATTTTGGGGGCTTATCGATTCGATTTATCGATTTTCAATAAGGCAGATTATACCGTTTAGCAGTAGTAGTTGTCCAACATGGATATCTGAACTTTGAAGTGTGCACACGCTTTAAAACTATAACCAAGTTCTCAGATAGTTAGAAAATGCAAATTTGGAGCTTACAAATGAAGGACGGGTTTATGCACCTCTAAGATATGAAGGCAGCAGAACCTGCAACTTAGCAATAGAAGAATTGCCTTAATCTTCCAAGCAATGTATTAACTAGTTGTGTCACCACATAAACAGACTTATTCCTAAATCCTCTTTTAAAAGAAGCTGACTAGTAAAATGCAGTTGATCACACAAATATACCGATATTATTCTTTAAACAAGTGAAGCTTGGAAATAAACATGCACAGAACATGCAGTGTATTACAATTGATTAAAAAAAATTAAGAAAGAGACAACATTAATGAAAAACTCATTGTTCATAGTGAGAACTTTAGGCCAAATTGAAAGGAACCCACAAATAGTTTTTGCTACAGCAATAGACAGATGAGGAGAAATAATTGAGAAGAGAGCTTCTGAGTTGTTGTGGACAGAAGCGGCGCTGAAGCAGCTAATAGGGTTTTGGTGCAGCAGCAGAGAGATGAGGAGAAATAATTGAGAAGAGAGCTTTTGAGTTGTTTTGGATAGAAACGACGGATGAAATGAAAAAATGGCTTAGGTAGAGGAAATTAGGGAATAACATGGGTAGGTAGAGAAAAATAGAAATAATAAGTTAGGATAAAAGAAAAAGTAATATAGAATAAGGGTATAATTGTTTTTTAGTATATCTTATCAATTATTCGATAAGTCGATAACTCGATAACTCGAGATGACAAAATCAAAATCGAAATCGATAAGAAAATTTTCTTGATCGAAATTGAAATCGATAAGTCGATAACCCGATATCGATAATTTGATAACAAATAATCGATCCGATTTATCGATAAATCGATTAGAATGCACACCCCTACTTATAACCTGTTTGGCTAAGTGTTTAAAATCTGATTATTATGAAAAGTAATTTTTAAAAAATAATTTATATTTGACTAATTAATTTAAAAAGCACATTTAAGCATCAATTAATATTTGATCAAACTTTTAAAAATTACTTTTAGATGTATTTGTCTCAAAAATAATTTAAAAAAGTACTTTTATTCAAAATTAATTTTTTTTTCTTTTTAAAAGTTTGGCCAAATACTTTAATTGTGAAAAAAAGAATATTTTTTTGACAGAAAAAAAAGATTGGTCAAAATGGCTATTATTGTTAAGGCCTGATGGTTAAAAAATACACGAGTTGAAAATGGATAGTCTAGTGGAGAAGTGAGCCCCTTTCTGGCGGGAAGTGAGCAGAGAGAGAGAGAGAGAGAGGGTGAAGAGGGCAGTGATTGTTAGGGGTTTGGGGTGGTGCGCAGGCGAAATGGGTTCGTTAGGACAGCTTCCGATATGGGCATCGAAACCTTGTATCATGGGTATTGACGAAGCTGGTCGCGGTCCTGTTTTAGGTACTCCTTTCTCCCCTTTATTCATCCCCTCGTTTGCTCTTCACTGACTGCTGCGGGATGCATTTCTGCTTAATTCCTTATCTGCATATGATTTACAGGACCAATGGTGTACGGATGCTTGTACTGTGCACGCTCGTACCAGAAGACTCTTTCCACTTTACAATTTGCAGGTAAAACACTTAGTTCTTTTTTATTTTATTTTATTTTTGCTACCTGAGCTCACTTTTCCAGTTCAAATCCCCGATAAAGGAGGATAATTACAGCAGATTAAAATTAGTCAAAATTATAATGGATCCTCGAAATATTGAATATGTGGATGTACTCTCCTAGGCAAGCTCTATATCAGGGGTTATAATGTTAGATAAGAAAGGATTAGGAGACCAAATAGAGCAGAATGGATATTTAAGATTCATATAGTCTATGTCAGTTAGTTTGTATTAAGGCATATTGGTTGTTGTTTTTCCGCCTTTACTCTTTGATATACATTGGATTTGGATTCGAGTATCTTAATTGAATGTTTTAGTTGCTTATATTTTTTTTGGCATGATTGGCTGCCTACTACTCATTCTTGTTGATGGAGGGCCTGCTTGTTCTTGAGTTTTGATTTGATGATGAAGTGCTTCCAAATGGGCACTGTGCTTGCAGCTTTTTAAAGATGATAATCAATGTATACTACTACAACAACAACAATCCAGTGTGGTCCCACAAGTGGGGTCTTGGGAGGGTATGATGTACGCAGCCTTACCCCTATCCTGTAAGGGCAGAGATACTGTTTTCCATAGACCCTCTGCTAAAGAAGGCGAAGGCGAGAGAAGTCCTGGTAGCAAGTAATATCAAAACAATAATTAGAAAACTAAATCGGAGATAGCAACAAATAATATGAAAGGGGTACTGATAAGAAGTAGTAGCAAGATAACGTATTTAGAAAACTAATTCCAAGGCAGCAAGATAAAGATGATAATCAATGTATACTATGCCACATTTATGTGAAGTAGATAAATTTCTAAAATGCTGTCTCTTTCTTTCTGAATTACAATTTAGTGCAATGAAGAACTAGTAAACATTTAAAGGAAATGCTGAGCTCAATGTAGAAGAAAACTATTGCAGAAACTATTCACCATGCGCCTAGTTAGTAGACGCTTCAAAAGGAAACAATTTACTTGAATATAAGAATCAGCAGTAAATTTACACGTACTAACAAAAGAAATGCTGTTCTAGGATTGTGCCAGTCAGTAAAAGCACACATTTTGTTTGGTGTGCCCCCTCCGTATAATGTAATTCTATTAATGCTGGCTTTCAGAGCACACAGCAATAGGTGCATTTTGATTTTTTGTAATTATACAAGTGTAATTGAGTTATAACGATGACGTTCAATTGATAAGCCTCTGATGTCATCCCATCTAGGTTTATCATGTTTTGGATGTTTATAGGTTTTGCGGTGACTAACAGTGTTGGAA
This sequence comes from Nicotiana noctiflora, assembly GCA_032618575.1. NCBI lineage: Eukaryota > Viridiplantae > Streptophyta > Magnoliopsida > Solanales > Solanaceae > Nicotiana > Nicotiana noctiflora. The sequence continues at coordinate 95,059 of JASVEL010003702.1, read as the reverse complement.
GTTGCCATATCAACTACCCATGAGGTTTATGTTCTACTAGGAGTAGACACAACTAACTAAAAGGGTTATCTATTTAAAATAAGGTCTCTCAGTTGGCATGTTTTCATTCCCATTTTTTTTTTCTGTTATACTCAAGTGATTGCACCTTTCTCATTGCTTCTTGAGACTGCTGGGGTTTGTTTTCTTTTTCCCAACTCAGAGAAAGTGAGGATCAATATTTCAGTTTTCATATTTGTTCCTTTCTCTTTTCCCTTCCTTTCTTCCTATTGAGTCTGTGATAACTGAATCCACATTGAGGTGTTTTGTATAGAATTATAAGACTGCCTTTCCTTAAAGTGCGAAGATGATTGTTTAAAATTTTACAGCAAATCCTCTGCCGGGTGAATGTAACAAAAAGAAGCTATATGTCATTAAAATGTTAGAGAAGATGATTGGCATAAGATTTCATGTTGTTTTCTCTACATATTACAAATAACTATATTACCTGCAATTGCAAATTTCTTTCATGTTCATGCAGACTCAAGAACTTGTTTTTCTTTTTTGGATAAACAATACAGACTCGAAGACTTTGAAAGAAGAGAAGAGGGAAGAATTATTCGAGGAATTAAAGACAAATGAATCCATCGGATGGGCGGTTGATGTGATAGATCCAAGAGATCTCTCAGACAAGATGTTAAAGAAGTTTGTACAAAACTCTGTTTTGGTTTATCATACTCCAATTTTATCAACTCCTTACATTTTTTTCTTTTCTACTTGTTCACAGAACCAAAATAAATCTTAATGAAATATCACATAATTCTGCAATTGGCCTTGTAAGGAAGGCACTGGACCTCGGTGTTCTTTTAACTGAGGTAAAATTATCTTATTTTGAATTTGATAGACTTGCCTCCCTTGAAGATGTCTATGCTGCACTGACTAGTGTATTCTTTTAGCAAAAGGGAAACTTTCATTTCCTTGGAATATGTGTACGTCCAACTGAGTTTGTCCCAGTTCTTACTGAAAATTGGTGCAGAAGAAGATATGCCCCTTCTTGTTTGGGAGGGTGGGGGTGGGGGTGGGGTGAAGTAAGGAAATAATAATATAAATTATAGGTCAAGGAAGGACTTCAGGTGCATTTGCCATGCTATATGAGGCTTTGGGCTTAATAATTATCCCTTTTGCTCTACAAACAAAGATGGGAATCCAACAGAATGATAGGGTGATTTCTGGTGGTAAGTAGATGTCTATCAAACAACTCCGACTCAAGTTGGTTATATGGAACACCTCAACATAAAAAAAGAGAAGAGGATAAGTTGAATAACTTGAATCATGTTGGTAGAGCCAAACCAACCAACTCTGCAGTGGTGTTGACTGCTGATCAGAAAACTGATTACTCACTGTTACCCTATCAGATCTTTTTACAACATACCACTCAGCTCTCCAACTTCTTTCCCTGGTTGTGCTGTTTGTGTCCCAGAGACTATTATGGTGCTGACTACCAGCTAACTCTACGTTCAACCTTCCAACTTCATTTCCTGGTTTATTTGATCCTTTGGTTGAATAGAAAGTTAAATGTATGTCCTACCACTCCTGACTCCACCTAATCCCTGGTAAGGGAACAGAATAAGGAACGAAGAAGAGAAGAATGAGTATTACTGTTTTATGCTTCCTGTTTCTTTTCCGTTAGTTAGCGTAGATAGAGCTCCTGTTCTCTGACAGTTAAGAGAGGGGAAAGAAAAACTGAAATAAGTCAGAAAGAAGAACTGTACTTCAACCAGCCTTGCTGTTTGAACCAAAATATAAATCAATCAACCCCAAACTAGTTGAGTTCCGCTATAGGAATCATGCATAACCCATTTAAAGGATTCATCGTAATTAGACTAATTTTATGTTGTTCGTCTACTCACTACAAATTCTCCTCTTTTATGTGGGCTTGACACCGACTGTGCTTTGCATAGCTCACGTTGGCGAAGTTATTCTAACCAAAATATGTATTACATAAATCAGGCTCCTTCAGCTCCGGATATCTACAGGTTATCTTTTTCTTAAATGACAACTTATGTACCAGCTTCTGAAATTCAACCTTTAGCCATTTTGCTATACCTGATAGATGAGGCTGTTTACATAACATACCGCTGGAACGAAACTGTTTTATGTCAACATTTAAGACCACATACTCAACTAGACTAAACTGTTTTCAGTTTACCTAGCTCTTAGCTGCCCCAAGCTCCCCCTGAAGCTCAAAAAAGCTCAGGGTATGCACTTCACTTCACTTAGGTTGCACTTCAGTGTAGGCAAAGCACTAAGGCGCGCACCTCATTGCCCATAAGTTATATCTTGAATAGAGCAATACAAAACAATAAATATGATTGGCAAAAGAATATATTATTTGTTAAAGAAATCACTATGAATGAAATTGTTACTTATTTCTTGAGTTACATATATATCTTATTTTTTTCTTCTCTGCGCCTTTTTAACTGAAGCCCGCACTTGAATTGCACTTTTCGCTTAAAGCCCTGGTAGGCATGGAGCGCGTTTTAACGCTTGTCGCTTTTGAAAACACTGAGCTCAACCGAGAGTCGTGATGGCATCTTCTGTTCACATATATTTGGCAGACCTCAACATTTCCAAATACTTTTTCAGAATGCAACATTCTCTTCTATGGGAATATGTGCATGCCGTGCTCTCTCTGCCTCAAAAAACCCAGTATATCTAGCCAAAAATATAGTTGCTTTGATTTTGGTCATCACACCTTTACTTTTGTTAGTATACTCTATGGTATAAATTGCTCCAGAAAACATAAACATCAGTCATTTTCCTAGATGCCTATACTTCATTAAGAAGCAAAAAGGAAACAAATAACATTCACAAATGAAGTATATATATTACTCCACAAGTTTTTTAGGACCTGTTTGGACATAGATTCCCAAATATTTTTTGAAAAGTTGATTTAGGTGAAATTTGATTTCAAATTGAAAATGTGTTTGGACATGAATTTTGGGGCAAGTTTTGACTTGTTAAAAAGTCCGTTTTTTTTTCTAAGCTAAAAAGTCTCAAATTGTCATGATTTTGGCCCAAAAAGAGGTCTTAACCTATATTTGGGATTTTTTGAAGTTTTGGTGTTGAAAATCTCCCAAAAACTAGATTAATTCTATAAACAAGCACATATTTGAACTTTTTTTTGGAAAAAAACTTCCATAACTTATGGCCAAATGCCTACTTAGACATTGTCAGAAGCAATGCACTAATGAATCCATTTCAGGTTTATGTGGATACTGTTGGTGATCCCGAAAAGTATAGATTGAAGCTCTCTGAAATATTTCCAGCAATCAAATTTGTTGTTGCAAAAAAAGCTGACAGTCTTTACCCCGTCGTAAGTGGAGCCAGTATTGTTGCAAAGGTGACTTGACATCTGCCACTTTGTCTCGTTCTCTTCATCTCCCTTTGCAAGACTAAAATCTGAATGTATAATTCTTAATGTCATCTTGAACCATCTTTCAGGTTACTAGGGACCGAGCCTTGCGGGATTGGGTGCTTGATGAAACTGCTGAGAACATGCATAAGAACTTTGGATCTGGATATCCTGGAGGTAGTTTTTAAGTTCCATTCAGTTAAAGTTGTGAAGATATGTTGCTAGATTCTAATTATCTTACTCAAAATGGATGGGGCAATTTGGCATCCATTTTGGCCTGTAGATCCTGAGACAAAAGCTTGGCTGGATCATCACAAACATGTAGTTTTTGGTTTCCCAACCTTGGTCCGCTTCAGCTGGGGGACATGTAATTCATACTCCAAGGATAATGTTGAAGTACTATGGTGAGTCCATTTATAACTCCCATAAAACATTTCACATGATTAAACTTTATTATGCAATTGGAGCATGCAGGGATCCTTGTATTTATCATCTCATTGTTTTCTTTCTCCTCATCACTATGTGTGGTTATAATCGTATCAATCAGTATTTTTTCCCTCTAAATCTTTTCATTTACGAGCTTATAACCGTTGGAAATGTGCCGGGATAAGAAAACATTCTTAAAAGGAAAGAAAAAGCATCCTCGCCTCTATTGAGCTATTCTTCCTCTATGGCTCTTTTATTAGAGAGTTGGAACTTTGAAACGAGTGAGAGCTTAATAGGTTTTTCCTACTACAACAGAGGCAGTTCAAGCCATATTGGTATTATTGTTTAATGTGGATCCTTTTTATGTGGTTTCCATAGGGAATCTGATGCCAATGATGAAGATGAATCCAACGGAAGAGCTAGTAAGCGGCAGGTGAAGCTAACTGATATTGGTTTCACAGGTATAAAGAGGAAAAGTGAAGATATTGAGTCAAGTGGGAAAGGCCGATGCAAATTTTTCCAAGCTCGTAAGCTTGAACTCCTCTCACAGTTTTGAAGGACACAATTCAAAGTTACTCACAGGATGAGAACTATTGTGTAAAATTATTAATCTAATCTAAACTAGAACAGTGAAATTGGTTCCTTCGACATCCTTTCCGGATGGTGATTAGATTAGTTTGTTATATACCTGCTAGCTGATTGAAAGTGTTGACTAGATTTGTAATTCTGAATGTCATAACATCATTTAGGATTATTCATACTTGTTCTCTCCGGCTAGCACAGTTTTTGTCTATGTTGCTCGGACTCTCCGAAAATGTGGCAGGATACGTGTCAAATCCTCCAAAAGTAGTGCATTTTTGAAGGATCCGATTCGGGTACGGTATATTTTGGAGAGTCCGCGCAACATAGGTTTTTGTGATGGCCGCGTGTCCAGCTTGCAGCTCCTGGAATATCTTCTGCTTTCTGCAGTGCAGACAAATAGCATGTTAAAGAGCTACCAACATCCTATTTTCCTTGTCATATTGCACATAGGTTAAACTCCTTATTACATCTCAGATAGGATGTAGCTACTGAATTGTCGCCGTGCATCCAGATCTGTCTCGTTATCAAAAATTTAGTTTGGATAAGTATCTTTTTTCTTTTTCGGAGTATAGGGTACTAGTCTACTAGATGATCTTTATACATATCTGATGGCGTTGTCCTAGGAATGAGTTGACAGATACTCCTATGGTTCTTAGATTCCCAGATCAATCAGGTAGAAATGCATTAAGTATTGGCTATTCTTACCAAATATCTAGTGTGTATAAATGGAGGCCTATCGTGATTAACCTGTGGTTTCATACTTTTGGCACTTTCCTGCTCAGGATCACTTAAATTATATGTTATTTCATGTCAAGGCGGAGTTATGATTTTAACTTTATGGGTTCTCGATTTTAGAACGACGGCTTTAATTGCTTATGACAGTGTTCTAAATTTTATATTTGTATATATTTAATAAATTTCTTGACACAAATACATTGTTTGTGCAAAATTTCTGGGTTCGGCTGAAGCCGTAATGGGCTTTTTGCCAAATGTGCCAATTCTTGGTGTTTGATGTATCTGCTTTCCGCATACCCTGCTTCTAGGTTTAGAACTCGGATACAATAGGTTAGTTCCACCTCATTGAGGAATTCTTCACGTTTAGGCACCCTTAATCTAAAGTGAGAATGAGCTGTTTGAGACATTTTTGGGCTTATTTCTCTTAAGTTTATGATCCACAAACGTTTCAAAGTAGCTTCTCTATGTTGTCTTCACAAGTGTCCTTAAATTTTCGCCCTTTATTCCTCGAACAATTTCTATGTCTGGATATTTGGAGTTAAATACTTGATTCTAAGCATGAAATTTCGATGTTGGAAAGAAATGACCTATATTATATGCCAAGTTTAAATTCTCTGCTCATGATTATGTTGCACATTTTAATCAAAATATGCATCAGATGAGAATAAGTTCTTTTCAAATCTTGAACAGTCGATGTTGTAGAGAAATCCTATAGCAATTCTCTTCTGGCGAAAGGAATAAAAGAAGAGGAGTTCCAACAGGGAAAGTAAAATATTTGGTTAGAAAGTATGAGCAAGAAGAATTAAGTAAAAGTTGGTATGTTACTCTACGGAGTGCTTGGTGTTAGCCCCTTGACAAAGTTCCTCGGCAGAGGTGGGTTGTGACAAGGATTTTCATGATGGCCTTGACACAAAACCTGAAAAATGGAGCAACATCATGATGGGCAGCTCAGCATGACGGACTATGCGGGGTCGACAAACACACTTTGACGGAGGCAAGGTGCATTTCACATGGACGTATAGGTTGGCATAACAATGGCAAGGCAACGCTATGTCAAAGCACGGGCCAAGACATGGCAAGACAAGGCAAGGCAATGCGGGACAAGCAACAACATTAATGTGGGCAGATTTGATCAAGTTGAGGGCAACTTGACATAGGCGTGCAACTATGGCAATGGGCGTGCGGCTAAGTCAATATGCGGTAAGCTGTGGTCATGACATTTGGGCGGAGCAGTGTCAAAGGGCAAAGCCGGGCACAATGCCAGCCTTGGGCGTGCAACAACTGGCCAAAACAAGCACATTCAGTGCACATGACATGGCGATTGAGCGGCTACAACCCCCCCCCCCCATTCAAGCATGACCGATCATGGGACTAAGTGGAGGCACGTTTTTAGATCATGGCTGATTGTGTGGCTTAGTGATACACGTTTAGTGATACACGTTTAGTGATACACATTTTTAGCATGTTCCCAATGCCAGCCTTGGGCGTGCAACAACTGGCCAAAACAAGCATATTCAGTGCACATGACACGGCGATTGAGCGATTACAACTCCCACATTCAAGCATGACCGATCATGGGACTAAGCGGAGACACGTTGTTAGATCATGGTTGATTGTGTGGCTTAGTGATACACGTTTTTAGCATGTTCCCTATGTTTGCTCATCAGCTGAGGCTTTTCAACCGATTGTCTAAAATGCTGCCAAGTGTAATTGGGTAGCCTGCACTATAAATATGTGTATAAGGATGTCCCAAATAGACGGAAAACTTAGTCTTGTGGCAATTGTTAGCCAAATTCGTCTAATTATATTCCTAAAGGTGGTAAATTATTTCAGGGCAGGGAACTAGGATATTCATTGTTTTTGGCTATAGAGTTGGTTTATTGTGTTCTTGTATTAACATAGTAATACGAGTTGGGAAGAGATACCTGTAAATTTCATGTGTGCTTTTACTTTCCCTGCTGCCTAAATTTATTCTAAGTCCCAAATATGCTAAAAATAATTCTAAGTGTTGGAAAGGTTGAAGTCAAGGCTGGGCTTGACTGCCACATGGTGATGAACCTCAGGCAAAATCCGAGTGACATAAATTACCCATGTAACACTTTGGTATGATGAAAGTTGATTTTCAGGAAAATATTTTGCATAGAAAAATTCATATTTCTACTATTTGATTACTAAAAAACTTTTCCGAGAAAAATTATTTTTCTTCATAAGGGGAACGATGACTCTTCACGCTTATTGACGAAAGTTATATTCCTTACAACTGTAAGACAAAAAGGAGGAAGGATGGATTTTCACTTCCCTTCTATATCGAACATTTGAAGGGGGAAGGATCTTACTTATTGAACCTAAACATAGGCAGGTACTTTGAACAAATCACTATTAAATTTAAAAGGCACATTACCTTTGACTGCTGAAAAAGAAGAAGAAAGATTCGACATATCCAACCTCCAGAAGAAAGGAATCTCACAAGCATTTTCTCATTTCTTGTGACTTTTGATGAATAAGAAATAAGTATACTGTCTTTTCATCTGTCTAAGTTTTGATGGACATAATTATTCGGTATTTGTACTGATGGGAGGTCGAAATTACCGGATGAAATTAGTTGAGATGCACGTAAGTTGACCCGAATGCTACTGGTAAAACAAACAAACAAAGTACACATCTTTAAACTTCTCATTACTTTAGGAAACAAATCTGTGGCTGGAAAGTCAAGTACCAATTATTTTCTTGATTCCCATCTCTTATAGTATTCATTTCCAACTAAACAAAGATAACTAACTTTGATAAAAAAGAAAAGGGAAGATTGATGCTTTTAGAACAAAGTAGCAGATGGGGCACGTCTATCTACTAATCTAAGTAGGAAAATACATGTACTTGCCTATGAGTTAGGTTTAAAACCCTAAAAGGGAAAGGTTAGTTTATATAGATAATGCCTTTGAATTCAAAACAGGATAAAAAGAAATCTTGGAAAAAGGTATAATCTGATGTGTATTTCTTATAAACAATGCAGTGGACTATAATTGGATGGCTTATATATACTACTCTTTGACATATTTAGTCTATAGTAGTTGGTGAAAGGCAATTGGGGCATCTTGATTTTCACCTATGATATGGGTTTCCCAGTATTCTAGAAATATAGCAAATGCTGATGAAGTTGTCCACTTAATTTAACTTTAAAGATTCCTAGGAGAAGTGATTGGAACATCTGTCCTTTGTGGTAAAATTCATGATAATCAGGATATATTACTTTTTGACTTTGATCGGAATGTTTATCGGAAACATTTTTTTATCTTTTTAAAGGAGAAATAAGGTTTGCATACATATTACTTTTCCCAGACCTCATTTATGGGATTACATTAGGCTTGTTGTTGTTGTTGAAAGACTTGCTGAGCAATCTATACACTATTCCCCACTCAGTATTTATATCAAACTAATAAATGCAAGACACGTATCTTACATAATACATTTATTATTTAATCATAAACACTATGTTCTTACTTTACTTTTTAGCTACAACAACAACATATCCAGTATTATCCTACACCGTGAGGTCTGAGGATGGTAGTAGATACTCAGACCTTACCCATACTTTGTGACGATAAAGATGCTGTTTCCAATAGATCCACTGCTCAGGAAAACATAATCACCACATTAATGAAAGATATAGACAAAAGGGATGGTACCAAAAAGACATATAAAAATAAGACAACAAGGTGATCAACAATGAAAGAAAAACAATAGTTAGTCATAAGAATCGACTATCAACATAAAACGAGACTGCGTGCCTATAATGATGTCTTTACTTTTTACTATTAAAGTAAAAATTATTTGGTTTAACCAAATAGAATAAAATAAGGGAAAATCACAGTCCTATCATGCTTATTTTGTATACCCTCTTTTTATTTTTTGTCCAATAACGATAATGTCTGGATCAGCCTACATTGCATTCAAATATTTACAAATCTTGAATTTCTCATAACTCTTAAGGTCTGTTAAACTAGTTCTCAACAAGTTATTCCACTTTTCACTGTTATATCAGCTAGTATCAATTGATAGGTAAATGCAGGGGCGGTGTCAACATTTAAAAATGTGATCAAATAAACTAAATTTTGTATTCATATATAATACATGAATAGAGCACAATTAAGTACATTACTACAATTCTACTACACAAGTTTCCTTTTTTTAGAATTTATACTAATTTGTTCTATATTCATTATAATTTTATTTAATGTGGGTCTAATGCTACAGGCAATTCTTGATCTATGAGTAGTTTTGCCCTTAACTATTGGTCAATGGTTCAAGTCTCAGAATTTTATCTTTTTAGCATACAACAAAAGGTGAATTTTCCCCCCTAAAACTAATAAGATATGCCAACTATCATGGATTTAAACTCCTGATCTCATATATTTAGTAAAAATATCCGGCCAAGTGAGCTAGAAGCTTTTTCTGTGATGTAATGCCAGTTTATTTATTTGTTCATCTTTGATGTTTAGTTAAATAATCATATATTTAGTAAAAATATCCGGCCAAGCGGTGAGTCAAAGTAGTTTCGCCCCTGCGTAAATGAAGAAAAATAAGAAAAATAAGCTGATAAAATCTTGAATCCAGAACTATAAAGCTTATCCAATCAACATGTTGTACAGTGGAAATATGTTGAAAAAAAAGGAAACAAAAAGACATAAACATCCTAATACATCCACAACTAATCAAAGTCTAAACAAACATAGTACACAACAATCACTAGACAGATATGACCCAATGTCAGATAGGCCAAAGGCTCAGAACGAAACGAGTCAGGGATTCAGAATGACATCGTTGTACTAGCTTTTTACGCGATAAACACAGGGTCCTTAAGTACAAGGCAAGCGAACAACATTGCAGAGACGAGGCCTAGATATTCATTGTGGTTTCTGTGGCAGCTTGCAGCACCGCGATGGTGATTGTGGTGCGCGTTTGCAGCGTAAATTGGTATGACATTCGACGATCCCTGATTCGAAGGAGATCGAGATTCTTCCCCTCCATTTCCCCCTTTACCACCAAAGTGAGCTTCAGCATGGCCATATTTGCTGTTAACATCTATTTCTGTATTTTCATCAACATTATGATTATTAAGTTGTTCTGCTACTACTTCTTTGCTATCTGCAAAATAGAAGATTTTTATGAATTAAGGATTCTATAGTACACATTAATTATCAGAGAAACAATTGGTAGATAATCATCAATTTAAAATTGAAATCCTCAAATGCCATCAAATTGGTTTTTGCTACCTGCAAAATATAATTTTCCAGTGAAGGAATTCAGTTGAACTCCCTTCCTTACATTTGGCCCACCCCCTCCCCAAACCCCAAACCACCACAAGCAAAGTGACAATTGGTTTAGGATATGGTTTTTTATTAGGAAACTATACATCACAACAATTTAATTCAACACCTTTTTGCTGACCTTATACTACTTTTTTTTTCTTGATTACTATCTGAAGAATTCTGAAAGGGAGTCTTGACGTAACTAATAAAGTTGGTGCCATGTGACCAGGAGGTCACAAGTTAGAGCCGCGAAAATAGTCTCTTGCAAAAATGCAAGGTAAAACTGCGTATAATAGACACCAGGGGCGAATCCACACTTGGCGAAGCGGTGTCACCGCTTCGTCGATTTTTTTTTACTAATTATATGTATTAATATTGTGAAAAAACATATAAGTATGAAACAGTGACACCACTTGACATAAATTGTCTCTTGATCAATTGGTTACTTGCTTTATTTTACTCTAAGAGATCAAAGGTTCAAAATGAAGCAGAATTGAACTCGTGACTTTTTCTACTTAAGACTCAACAAAACCAATAGGCTAATACTATTTCTTGTTTAGAAGTATAATAATTAATGATATTATTCCCTTTCTTCTATAAACTTTGATACAGCTTACAAAAATTCTTGCGTATGCCCCAGATAGACACTTGTGATCGGCCCTTCTCCGGATCCCGCGTATAGCGAAAATTTAGTGCACAAGACTACCCTTTTCTATGAAGAATTCCAAAGCAGCAACTAGTGCTCTTGGGGGAAAAAATTTGGCTGGGGAAACTTACCTACTCTATGATTTAGATGACAAGTTAAATTACAGAAATTGGATTGCTCATGGATCGTCAAATAATGAAAATTAACATTTCAACTGTTTGAGTTAAACAGAGAAGAAACAACAAATTTGAGCAAATAAGGTTTAATAAAAGAGGAAAAAGGGTAAAAATTAAAGGGATTAGATAGAGATGAAGAACAAGTACCAGAAGGCAAAATCTTGGCCAGATATAAACCACATGAAAAGTAGAAGGCCAAAAGAAGCATTACTATCATTTTCTTGGTTACCATTTTTTCTGTTTTTCAAGAAATCCCATGCAGAGAATTACTTGATCTTATTCTCTTGTATTCTTTCCAACAGCCTTAAGAAATAATCTATGTCACTATTTATAGCCTTTTGTTTATTCTTCCTGAATTGATCTTCTCACTAAAACGAAACACTTTATTAATGTTAGAAAAGAAAATAGTTTCTTTGCCTATTATACCGAGTGATCTTATCAGTTAGGTGAAAAGAGTTGATAAGTGGGGACTGAATATAAGTGATACCAATCTTAGGACACGGGTTTTTGTCTCTAAATTTATTGATTTATCTGTAATGAGCGTGACGTATCGTTTCATAATGTATTATATCATATAATATTGTATTATACTGTATCGTTTGATAAATATAATATTTGGATAAATTGTATTATTTACCGTCGCTTTATAATATCACGCACCAGCAATATGAAAAATAGACTTGCAATATTATAAAGAAAAATTATGATACAAGGTATAATTATTATATAAAATATAGTGTAATAATATATAAAATAAAATTATTTAATAATAATAAAGCATGAGATGGGAGAAAAATATAAGGTAATGGTGCGACCACACCAAATCTACCGTTACATAAAGTGACACATTTCGTTGTTACGTAACGACAAATTTAACAATACGACACAATAAAATTTAAGTAACAATCAAAACAAATATCGTATTTAATGTAACAACTAGTAGTCGTACTCGCGCGATGCGCGGTTAATATTAAAAAAATTAATTTAATTAAATTATGATCAGACTTGTTTGATCCTATTAGATCGTATTGCTTTAATAAAATACAATTGTCATCTTGTTTGTCAATACGATATACTCAATAATGAAATCTCTATTAAATCAAAGGTACTTATGTAGTCAGTGAATAACTTTTTTGTTCTCTTTTTCTTTATTATATTAAATAATATTTAGTATTCGCTTTCTTTTTGTAATATATGAGAAGATATATAATTTATTACTATTAATTTTTTTTTATTTTAAAGTTTGTTTTGTTGTTCTTAATAATACTAGTATTAGTACCCGTGCGATGCGCGGTCAATATTAAAAGGAACTAACTGCAGTATATTGATATATATATCTTATTTATAATATCACATCAAAATTAATGTTTTAGTATTTAAATTATGTTTTTTTTTGGTTGAGGACATATATTTGAACCCAACTAATATCATATACAAATTTCCAGAAAGAGTCATCTCATGAAAAAGTCAGTATGAAATATAAATTTACCTTGTTGTTTAGCTTATATTCGCTTCTAACTAACTAAAAAGATGTTAAAAACTACTATGAAAGAATAATTGGTGATTTCATAAACTCTCAAACATCTAATTTCAAGATGAACATGAAGCTAAGATATTTCTCTCTTTCTGGAAAGCTATCTTGCATATCCTTCTTTTCCCTTAAACACATGAATTAGCACTTACGCAGCAACTCCATAGAGAAGTGTTTAGCAGCGCAACTGGGACAACATATCCTTTCACTATTGCATATAATATGTAAGTTATTTATGTCTGTTAAAGCTTAGATATATGAAAAGAGTCTCAGATTGGTACACTACAATTTTCTATTAATCTGAGAAGTTCAGATCTTTGAGTGAAATTCTCAAACTCGAAAGGCACCATGTATCCATCCCCCTTATCTTTAGGAATTCATATTCTTCACATCGGTTCAAATCCCTGAATATAACAAAGACATGGAAGGGGAAAAAGGCGTCTGCGAGAAAACATAAATTTTGCAATGCAATGAACAAAATCTAAAATGAATTATCACTTTTACTTTAGTTTAGCAGAGGTAGTATAGAATTAATCAAGAAATTATACTATTAGTTTTCAACATGCATTTCCCCTTCTTTTGCTCTTCTCTAGAGAAAATCGAGGAAGACAATAAAATTATACATATGTAAGATAGTTGCCAACTCTCTTTATGAAAGTGATTACTATTAACGTCTCAACGGATTAAGGAATTCTTTTTTAGCAAGATAAAAAGAAACATATTCAACATGTGTTCTTTAATTTTTTTAATTCATTCTCTTGCAACCTTTCTAAATTGATAAAAACAGTAGAAAGACTGTAAAGTGTACATAAAGATATATCTTTCAATTTACCATCCAAAATTCAGAAAGATAGGAAGGTTAAAAGATATTTAGAAAACTCAAATATTTAAGTAAGAAAGATCGTATATAACAGCAAAATCTTGCCTGAAAAAGAAATGCCCGTCCTTGTATCTTATGTCATACAATAAAAACCTTAAGCAAACTACTCTTAGGGCGCAAAATGCTAAGAACTCTTCTCCTCCTTACTGTCTCTACTCTGCAAATGATTGACCTTTTTCAGTTTTATGGAGAGGCCTCTTAGCTGGATGTATGTCCTATTGTCATAAGTGAAGATTTTACAATACCCAACTTTGACTTCATGTTTTCGTGAGCAATTCAGGATTTTCATTCAAAGAAGTCAGTAAACATGAACGACATAAGTTCAAAGAGGAAAACAATAGAACATTCAAGACAACTGCAAGATGCACTGTATAAAAGCTTATATTGCGCGTGAAAGCCATCGATGAATTGGGTTAAGGGCAAAAAATTCTGACCATACGGCAACGCCAAAGGAAGGGCATGGGAGATGCTTTGTAGTAAGAAAATGAAAAAGACTAACCAAAGAGTGAGTGATTAGTATCTCTTTGCATATCCAACCATAATTCAAATATTGAATTAAGGAATATTTTATATAACAACAGAAACTTGCCTGAAAAAGAAATGTGCGTCCTTGTTTCTTATGTCATTATATAGTTTTATGCAATTACCAAAAGGCTAAAAAGATTAAAATATGCAATCAATTAAGAAAAAAATTACATGACAAATGGCAAAATCCTATGGCTGACTTTCTTCCTTTTAAGTATAGATAGATTACCTAAATTTTAATGAATAAAATCTATATCAAAATAATGTGACTTATACAAGCAACGCAATATTTTTGTTATGTATTTTTCTTTATTATATCTTCCAATATTTAATACTATTACATTATTAATAGAAAGTTTCATTAGCATATTACGTTATTTAAAATTTTTCTCTAAAGTTTTTTTTATTTCTTTATTTTTGTTTTTATTTTTTTTATTTTTAAATAATTTTAAAACCCCAACTTAAAACTACTCCCCAATTTGAATTGGTAATTTACTATTTTTTTAATTTTGTTTTTTATATTAAAATTATTTTAAAACTCCAATTTGAAACCACTCCCTCATTTGAATGAGTAGTTTTTCTTCTCTCTCTCTCTCTTTTTTTTTAAATTTAAAAACTACAACTTGAAACTACTCCCACCTAATTTGAACGTGTAGTTATTTTTTCTATATATTTATCTTTTTGTTTTTTTATTATAGTTAATTATAAGATAACTATTTTTATTTTAAAACTCCAACTTGAAACTACTCCCCGATTTGAATGGGTAGTTTTTCTTCTCTTTTTTCTGTTTTATAGATTATTTTATTGCTTTTTTATTTTAAAATAATTTAAAATCTCCAACTTGAAACTACTATCACCCAATATGAATGGGTAGTTATTTTATTATATATTTATATTCATTTTTATATAGTTTTTTTATTATAGTTAATTAATTATAAGACATCTATATTTATTAATGTAATTAAAGTAATCAATTTATATATATATATATATATATATATATATATATATATATATATATATATATGCTAGTTTTTTATTTTTTTATTTTTTAGATATATTTAAATTCAAAAAGAATAACTAATAGCGAGTTATTAACTAAATAACTAATTTAATAACTAACTATGCCACGTGGCTTTTTTTTAAACTACCACTTGGCTTAAGGAGATGACTTTTTCCTCTCCTTTTAATAATATATTGATACGATACAATACAATAGATAAAAACCATCCAAACAAACCAACGACGAATCTAAAATTTATGCAAGCAGCATCAGCCTATTTTTAATTTCTATCCCAAAAATGATGTTTATCAAGATCACATTTTTTCCCCAAAAAGGCTTCATACCGTTAAAAGTATTTTATACCTTATATGTAGTTTTCAAATCTTTCCAACTATTAATATAGGACTTTGTTCGTATATTCAATCATCTCCTTCTCGAGCTAAGCTCGACATGACCGATTACGGTGATCCATGAGTCAATTTTGAAAATTCACTATGTGTTATCCACATTATTAGAGTATTTATGGCAATCTAAGTCCACAATCATCTTCTTCTTGTTTGTGCGCGTCTTTAGGCTCGTAAGAGAAAGTAAACCTATTATCATATCATTAATTAATCTATCATTGCCATACTTATCCCGCTATTTATTTTTTATCCCCACTTTTTTTATACATAGATATGTATATATATTTTCCTCAAAAATAGTATTTTTTTTCTTCCTAAAACAACATCGGATGACATGATCTCTTACCAAAGGATGTTTCAATCATTGCTATACCCCCCCCTCCCTTCCTCCCCCACCCCTCCTACCTTTTATTTTTTTTTAAGTGATCTTTGCTAAAATCAAATGGTTGGTGAGTATTGGATGTCACAGCTCACAATCATAGTTCACGAGTGAGTTATGACGTAGTCATTAATAATCTCACCTTTCCGTTGGGACCATAAATAATGACTCATCTTTTTCTCTTTATCTCCCTTCGGTTTATCTTTGTCTCATTTTACTCAAACCTAAGTAATAAATTTATTAATTTTCCATAAACTTTTCATAAAAAAAAAAAATGAGCACATCATTCTCCTTTATCTAATTTCTAATTGGCTTGTGGAAAGTAAACAAAGGGTTTCAAGCTGCTTCATTAATTCAGTTAAGATTGTTAATCTATATCTATTAATCCCAATAATTTGTGCCAAACATTATGCAAATTCTTCAGTTGTGCTTCAAATTTGTTATGCGAAGATATTGTTCCAATAATATTCCTAGACATAGGTGGATTCAAAATTTTAATATTATGGTTCAAGCTCGGTATATTTTAAATCTGCATAAGGTGCATGAAATCAATAGTATTCACGTATTATAAGTTAAACTATTAAATAGTTGGAACTTTCGTTGTACACTTTCAGTTCTATTCTCTTATAGTGTATTTTCCATCATAGCCCTTCTTATTTCTAGGCAGAGCGGATAAACCTTGCGGCAAGCAGTGTCACGTGATATATCGCTTCATTGTAATATTTAATAGAAGTTTTTATTAAATATGTATATATAGATAGTGATTAGCCCAATTATACCTTATAAAAAGGACTAAGCGGTTGCTTCAAATACGATCCGGTTTACAAGTTCGGATTCGAATCCCACAGAGAACTAAGACTTAGCAATAATTGTTCAATATCGCTAAGAAATACAAGTCCAAACAATTTTTTAATTATCGAGATTATAATATTTTTTGTTATCTAATTAACAATACATCTAGAAAGTCATAAAACTATCAATTAACAAGGATAAGGATTGGAGTCAAGATTAAGGAGGTCTAGAGTTATGATTTCCCCAATTGTCGAAATCCTCCCCACTACGTTTTCTATAAATTCGCCTAAGCATTCTCTACCGATCATGAACACTCTGACTATCGTAACTCTTGATGATAGGCTATAGTTACGTATTTTAGTCGCTTATTACACTCAGTTTACTGCACTTTAATTGAGTTTGAGCTTTAATCACTAGTGTTTTGCACTAATTGTGTGTTTTATGCCTTGTAGGTATGATTCCGAGCTATATAGATGTTATGGAATGCATTTAAGTGATTTGGAGCTTTAAAGTTTGAGTAAAAGTTCAAGGAATTAAGCCGGGATCACGTTTGGGGTCAAATTTGATAATTAAGTACGAACAAAGACCCGAGGATGCATATTGCGCACTGTCTAGTAAAATAAATATAACTTTTTTTTCAGAACTCCATTTGGGCTCCACAATATATGGTTGAAAATCTAACTCAAAGGGCTACAACTTTCATATTTTATGATTTTCTAAATTCCAAACGGAAGAGGGTAAAATACCCCGATTACGGTGGGACTGCGGCATAATCGCGGTAGAGTGTACTAGCGGACAATTGAAGAATCAGAGAGCATGTTTGGCCGCTGTTTGACCGCGACCGTAGTGGAACCGCGGCAGGAAGCAAAAATTTTAGGGACTAAAGTACAAAACATGGGATTTTATGTCCTAAACCCAATATTAAACAAAGGAGGCCGGCCAAGAACAAGGAGGGGGACATATTTTGGACAAAAATTAGCCCTAAGGAGGCAAGAGATACTACTTTAGGGTTAGACAACACCCTTGGAGGTAAGAACACATTGGGAGCAAGGCGGAGAATTCTTCTACGAGTTTTTTCTTCCTCTTCCTATTTTTCATTGTTGGTTATGGCTTTTAGTATTGTAGTTTTACATATTATTATGAATAGCTAATTTGTTACCTAGAGTTTTGATAGAATCTTTTGTAGGATAAATTCTTATTATGTTTTATATAATTGAGCCATAGTTTTTCTCTATTTGTTCAACTACGTTTATATTCTGGTTGATTGAAGAGCTCTCAATTAGCTGTGTCTATTTAGTATGCATAACTCGGGAGAGAGTGCATATTTAGGTAATTGTTGAACAACACCACTCCCAAAGTATATGAGGGATCCATAATTGATGGTTTAAAGGTGAGAGTAGGGATAACGAAACCTTGTGTGTGATCTGAAGTGAGCTGTATTAAAAGTCAGCTAGTGTAGCTCGGGAGAGTGCATCTAGTATATTGTCGTAATTATTCGGGACAAATTTACGGTAATAAGAGTGCTCATGATTGGTAGATAATACTTAGGCGAAATTATTGAAGACATAGCGGGAAGGATTCCGACAATAGAGGAAATCATAACTCTAGACCTCCTTAATCTTGTCTCTATTTCTTAATATCTTTAGTTGTTAATTTATTATTTTAATTTATTAATTAATTAGTTAAACACAAGAATCTTAATATCTATACGTTAGGAACTGTTCAAGCCTGTCTTCTTGGTGATAGTGAACAACTGTAGCTAAGCATTAGTTCTCTGTGAGATTCGACTCCGGAATTGTAAACAGAATTATATTTGCAACGATCACATTGTCTTTTTTCGAAGGTATAGTTGGGCGTAATTAAATTTTGGCACCGTTGCTGGATAACTAACAGTGTAGTTGTGGGTGTACATATTGCTAGGTTTCAAGTTTGAACTTTTATTTTATTATTTGATTTTATTTATTTATTTTATTTGATTTTATTTGCTTATTTGAGAAACATGACATCATGAAATTATGAGAATTTTGTTGTTGGTAATTCTAATTTTGATCCTACTTATGCATATTACGAAGGAAACCACATAGGGCAAAATTATCAAAATATTTCTGAGAGCGAGTTTTGTGTACCAACTCAATCTTATGTATGGAATGTGTGTGATATGTGTGGTGGTCAAGATGGTCACTTTCACGGTTGTGCTTATATTTCTTACCTTCCTCCAACCCTTTACTTTGATGGTTCTTTTTCTGGTGAAATGGTCAGAGGCGAATTGAAAGTTAAGCAGTGGGAATTCTAAAGATTCCCCGGGGGAAAAATAGAGATGTCTCCTACGTTACCCATAATATGTGGAAGTATCGACGTAATTTCATAGAGTCATTCGGTCTGAATGCTAAATGAAGAACATAAGCCAGATGAAGGAACGGGAAGACCCAGGATGTAGAAGATCATAACATGAGTGATTCGGCAGATTTGGATTCATATATATATCCACCCATGTGGTACTTCATTCTACGAGTTATAAGAAGTAGTCATCCACTTTCATCCCCAAGGTCTGAAGTCTTGCTACAATGTTAGTCATCTCGATGATATGGTTTTGCATACTATGCGATCCACCAAACTTCATGGTCGTGAGTTCAGCCATTAGTGTACCAGCGACAGACTTACCTATAGAATAAAAACGTTTTTCCACAAACTTTAAGTGTTCCCTGACACTTTCTATTTGTGAAATAGTACTCGAATGTTGTTGGCAATAATCATTCGCATAAACATAAGGCGTAGCCTGTTAGAGCGTTCCCATGATTTTTGGAAAGACTTCTCATCCGCACTGCTCGAATCAGTAATGGCAGCGGACTTATCATTCAGCAGAGCCAAGTCAAGATCCATCACACCTAAGTGGAACTGGACTTGTTCACTCCATTCATAGAAATTTAATCTATTGAACATAGTAATAGACGAAGCAAGCAAATGAAAGGAATAGTTGCAAAATAGATAATACATGCTCAAAAATCAAAATGGATTCAACAAATAAGTAAAGCATATCACAATTCTTCTTTGGGTAAATACTACAACACACTATCATAATTTAAATGTCATTTAGTATTTAATAGGTAACTAAATATTTTTAACCAAACATATATGACATCTTTGGACAAACAATATTTATTTGACTAAGAATATTAGTTTACATCATCATATTCCCTATTCAAAAAATAATTGATTCCCTTTTGGGTAAACCCTTAAGTTCTAGCCGTAGTGGAAATTAATTTATCCACTAATATTTAATTATAAGTATTTCATTAATTTTATGGATAAACTATAATTTTATGTATGCATATTTTCATAAACAAATTAGTTTGACCACTTTGGTGACTAACAAACCATATAAAATAAGTGCACACACAAAATAGAAATCATAAGATTTTATGCATATGAATACTTTAACAATATAGTTTGATCACTTTACTAACTAACAAATTATATACGCATTAATCACATACGTTATTCATTGACATCTTATTATTACTTTAATTGTCCAAAAGTTCACACAGTTGAAACCAAACATTATGGTCTAAAATAAAACATAATGGTTGAGACATAAATTAATTAAATTTTGTCCAGCAACATGATAAGATACCGAAAGATAAAAATTATCATATTTTATTCTTCATACACACAGTTTACATAATAAAATATGTACTTAACATGCTCACATTATCAAGGGTGAATTCATGTTTACCAACTCAAGGCTCAAGCACCAAAAGTTTTAGCACAATCCTTATGGGAGTATTATTATGAAGTCAGAAGCTAAACTTCTAAATAAATAATTTATTAATTAGGTAGAGACCCCAACCTAATACATACTTACGAACCATGATTTGTTCTTTTGTAATTGACGCGACCTGAAGCGTCCCCGTTATGTCAAAATAGTTTGGAAGAAAATGAGCTCTAAAATCATTATTCAAATAAAGATGTTATCACGTCGAAGCTTATGTTATCTAGGCTTTCATCCGCGAAGATTATCAGTTCAAATTCCATCCTCTTATACCATATACTGGAGTGTTCAAATCGAACCGGAAAACCGCACCAAATCGAAAAACCAAACCAAACCGATTAAAAAACCCGACTAGGTTTGGTTTGACTTGGTTTGGTATTGAATAAAAAAATTCGAACCAAACCGACATAAAAATATATAAATTTTATTTTTATTTTTAAGAATTTGTAGTGATTTTTCTTTAGAAAATGTAAAAATATTTGGGATCCTCTCATGTATTAACCTTGAAAGTATAAATTAATAAAAAATTATTGTTAGACGACTAAGAAAATAATTATCATTTGATACTAAAAAATTTCTCCCATTAGAATATTTTAATAGATCATATGTTTGTTAATTTTTTTCATATTTATTAAACATATATTCACTTATCAAAGCTTTATCTATAATTTTAATAACGTAAGATTGAAATAATATTCACGTAACAAAAAAACCCAAAAACCCGAAAAATACGACAAAACCGAACCAATCCAAACCGATATAATTGATTTGGTTTGGTTTTGATAAAAATCGAACCAACCCAGTCCATGTACACCCCTACCATATACAATGATACAAACATATACTTTAATTGCATACCAGGATCTTGTACATGATAATCTTATATATAATCATCATAGAAAATATACGTGAATCGTAAGCCATCATCGTGAAGCTGAAGAGTTAATTCAAAATTGGTTTGCCGCCCCTTGCCCTAACTTTACGTTATCGCCACCTTTAGTGACGGAAGAAAGAAATAAAATACACTAACCCTAATGGGTGGGTAAACAACCAATTTATGGAGGTTCTTATTTAATCTGGTACGTCCATCAAATAACCGATCGGACAGATGGGATTTTCTCATTAATTAAATATTAATTATGGGCCTTAAACTTATTGGTCCACCAATAAATAACGTAAGAAAATCTTACAATTCAAGCTTTCAATCTGATGTTTGTAGTTCATATTGGTAAACATTGTATAGGGAGTCCTATTTGGTCGTCCCCGTTTAATCTATACCCATTTTTTTTTAATTTTTTTAACTTGTAATCACTTTTTAAATAACTTCAGCACCCTTTCTCCTCCTCCTTCTCCTCCTCAAAGTTATATCCGCCCTCAACCTCTTTCTGAAGTCCGTAACAATGTCTCCAAGCTCTGTGATATCACTAGAGGTGTTTGTGTATGAAAATACAATACCAACAGGGGATTCCAAGAACAATAAGTTTGTAGCTGTAAATATTAATATTAATATACATAATTATTAGTACTACGAAGAGATTTTGAAGATATTTGGTTACACAAGGAAGTGAAAGAGGCACAAGCTAAAGAAGTAGTTGCTGCAGTTATTTTTCAATTTTGTTTTGTATTTTAAATGTGAAAAGTATATCGGAAGCAAACCTCTTTGTAATTAATCGTCTAATATCAATAAGATGCTATGATTTTTTTGTTGACCATGAGAAACACCTGGCTTGAAAAGAACAGGTAGCCTGCTAAAGTTTAATTCACTCTTTTTCTTCCCTTGTAAATGTGATATTTTTATGCTATTGATCTACAATTTGTTTAAGCTTTTCAAATTGATCTTATCATGATGTGTAATTGATGTACTAAGATTACTTTTCTAGGACGTTCTTGAATAATCAGCCTATAGTATTACTCCTTCTTCTAATGTTGATTAATTAGAGGAGATATTTGGTTACATAAGGAAGAGTATTTTCTTGACAGTATCATTATGAAAGGAAAAAGGTTTTAGAGCTGAAGTTCGTCAGTTATAAATAAAAACTTTAGTTACAAAACAAAAATTTCAATTCTAGAGTTGAAGTATGCCTGTTACAAAACAAAACTTCAGCTCTAGAGCTGATGTTCGCCAGTTACTAAACAAAAACTTCGCCAGTAACAAAACAAAAATTTAGTGTTGAAGTTCGCCAGTAACAAAAACATGCATCTCCTGTTTTTTCACCATCTGCTCCTGATTTCTCTTTTGGTGCTTCTCTTTCTCCTACAATAATTTTATCAACCACCACGTACATTAATCATCTAAGCTTATCTTTCATGCTAACTGTTGTTGTAATCTTATTTTTTGATTAGAGTTTCTTCTTAGTGTACCATCTCTAATATTTTTCCAATTAACACTGTTTTGCTATATTTTGGAGTTGTAAATGCAATCTTTAGCTGATATGCTAATGTTTTATTATATCTTCAAGTAGTAATGACAGATTTAAGATGCATTTTTATCTCTCTTTCTCACTGACATTCATGTATGGATGGCACATGCGTGTGCCCTTTTCTTGTTTTTTTGTTTAAATGCCCATAAAATAAGCTTTTGTTATTCTGATGACAAATTAATAGCAGGTGGTAGTGTTTTTCTGCTTTGACAAATCTTTGGAATGCTCACATGCCAGAAATTTTGTGCACAAGGAACAACATGGTTCTTTTTGACAAACCTACATATATATGACAAATTTCTGTCGAAAGTTTTCTACATGCAAGCTTATAACACCTCAACGTAAAACAATTTGGGATGAATATGATGTGATCGTGTTCATTTTGGGTCAGCTCGCACGATTTGCCCTGAAAAACTTCACATTATTAAAAGTATCTAACCCATATGTTCAGAATAATTACTCTGGTGTGATATTATATTATAATAAACCACAAATTATAATCCAATTCTCCACGTTAGAACATGTGATTTAGGAGAATCTAAGGCGTTTGGACAATATTTGAGTGACATGCATGCGTTTGGGAAATTGAATAGGCATTGGACCAACATAAAAAAAGCATTTGAAGTTGAATTTATATATCTTTTAAGAAGTAATTACACGAGTACTTACGTTTGGGTATGAAATCCACTTAAAATATATATATATATATATATATATATATATATATATATATATATATATATATATATATATATATATATATATATATATATATATATATATATATATATATATATATATATATATATATATATATATATATATATATGTTGTGTAAGTTAATGATTTCACTAAAAATATCATTTTTTTCCACTTGAAATATACACCTTGAAATCAATATTTCAACCTTTTGGACTACATTACTTCTTAGGTCTGGAAGTTCTATATAAGCATGATGGTGTGATTATCTCTTAAAAGAAATTTGTTTTAAACTTACTGAAAGACTACAATTATTTGGATTATGGTGCCTTGAGTTCTCCACTTGATCCTGATATAAAGTTAAAGGCCAAGGAGGTCAAACTGTTGGAGGATCCTACTTACTACAAAAAATTGATAGGCAAATTAAACTTTCTTACTAACACAAGACTAGACATAGCCTTTGGAGTGCGACACTTGAGCCAATTTATGAAAGACCCTAGTTTGAACCTCACCTGAAGGCAGCCTATAAGATATCTCAAGGGTAATCTTACTTTGAGAGTCTCTATGTCAAATGATGCAGGTTGATCCATTAGAGCATATTGTGATTTTGATTGGGCTTCATTCCCAGACTCAAGAAGGTCTGTGAGTGGGTACATTGTGTTACTAGGAAGTAGTTCTCTCAGTTGGAAATCTAAAAACAAAGAGATTGTTTCACTATATATCTTCAGCAGAGGCAGAGTATAGGTCACTTAGGAAGGTGATTGGTGAACTCGTCTAGTTGAGTAGGCTACTGCCTGAACTAAGAGTTCCTTCCATTCATCCAATTGCAGTGTTTTGTGACAGTTTATCAGCTCTACACATAGCTAGAAATTTTGTATTTCACGAACGAACAAATTATATCGAAGTTGATTGCCATTTTGTGAGGAAACAACTATAAGAAGGCCTCATCTCCTTGCATCATATTTCTATTGACCATCAGCTCGCAGACATCCATACTAAAGCTCTCATAGGAATCAAGCACTCTAGTGTTTTGAGCCATTTGGCAGTGTTCGCACCATCTCCAACTAGGGGGATGAGGGTGTATTGAGATGATATATTGTCATTTAATAAATGTTAGTTAGTTAGTTATGTTAGTTAATTGGTAGTTAGTGTGATAGTTAATGATAGATGGCAGGGTAATGGATTGCTGCATGTGTATATATTGAGTACTGATATCAATAAAAGATTTGAGCTTCATTTGATCAAACATTTCACTCTCCCTTCTTCCCTTCTCTAACGTTGAGTTCTAGAAGCTTCGTTGCTCCACCATTGCAGGGATGATCGAGCTCATTTCTTCAGTGTTGATCTTGTCACAAATTATGTTTTTCATGTTTCATCTTCTACTTCGAATTTTCAATTCAAACAACCTCAAAACTCCGCCAAATTCCCAAAAATAAGATTCAAACTCCCTAAGATGTACCCAATATATTCTAATAACACTCACTCAAAAGAAAGCAAAAACTTGACATTTTTTGCTACAAATAGCTAATTGGCTAATATTGGAAATATTTGGTTAATATTAGTATTGTTTTTCATGTTTCATCTTCTACTTCGAATTTTCAATTCAAACAACCTCAAAACTCCGCCAAATCATCCCAAAAATGAGATTCAAACTCCCTAAGATGTACCCAATATATTCTAATAACACTCACTCAAAAGAAAGCAAAAACTTTACATTTTTTGCTACAAATAGCTAATTTGGCTAATATTGGTAATATTTGGTTAATATTAGTATTGTTTTTCATGTTTCATCTTCTACTTCGAATTTTCAATTCAAACAACCTCAAAACTCCGCCAAATCATCCCAAAAATGAGATTCAAACTCCCTAAGATGTACCCAATATATTCTAATAACACTCACTCAAAAGAAAGCAAAAACTTGACATTTTTTGCTACAAATAGCTAATTGGCTAATATTGGTAATATTTGGTTAATATTAGTATTATTTAATAACTTGGCCAATTTTTGTAATAAGCTACTTATAAATAAAAATAGTAAAAATAGCACGGTACAACCAGTTTTCGGACTGGTCAATTAAAAATAGCCAGCGTTTACCAAGTCAATAAAAAATAGCCACCGTTTTGATTTAATAAAGACTGGTCCAGCATAATATACTCGAGTTTTGTGCACTTATGTATGAACTCCAGCATGTTATGCTGGACCGATATACTTTGCTGGCTCCAATATAATATACCGGAGACTGGAACATTGGTGCTCCAAACTCTAGTATATTATACTGGACTATTACACTTGCTGGAACTCCAGTCTATTATGCTAGAGTTCAAGTGTACTAATGCTAGAACTCCATCATATTATGCTGGAATTCCAGCGTACTATCCTGTAACTCCAGTATAATATGCTGGAGTTCAAGTATATTTATGCTGGAACTCTAGCATAATATACTGGAGTATTTTCCGGGTATTGAACAATATTTTCGCTTAGATTTGTCTTTACATAAAAAGTAGTGACGAGGTTAGGACAACACTCCCAAACAAATTTGTGCAGTTTATCAATACATATACACTAATAACAACAACTAAAGAAACAAAGGCAAGAAATATTGGGAAGGGGGCATGCTGAGGGAATTACGAGATAAAACTACAATGGAACTGAGAACATGATCAATCAATGTACCTTAAACAGATAGAAATGGGTAAACACATTAAAGAAGAGTGCATGACATCACCCTTCATGCTTTCACTCTCAACCTCACTAGATAAAATAATAAAAATGTGCACCGCATCATCCTTCGTGATTTTACACTCAACCTTACCATAAAAAATAATAGAAACGTGCATGGCATCACCCTTCGTGCTTTATCACTCACTCACAAAATATTACACGGTATCATCCTTCGTGCTTTAATACTCTCCCACCCCAAGACAATGAACAATAAAAACGGGGAGATAGGAATATATCAAGAACAAATCTTACTTCAACACTTAGTTCCACAATACCAACCTCAACTTTGAGTCAATACTAAATCAATATCAAATTCAGTAAAACATGATAAGAAATTTCTCAACACATCGAATAGCTAGCCTAAACATGAACAAGATGATCAAAGAATACAACATTTACAAGAATAAGACTCATTCACAAGCTATGACTCGATAACAACGCATAGGTAGTCGTCACCTCACCTATACGTTGTACTCAACATCCATACACGTAGCAACTAGGCACATAATACCTAATCCCTCAAGCGAAGGTTAACCACGACACTTACATCGGTCCAACGGCCAAACTCAAAGCTCAATCACCGCTTTTTCCTTCACACAAGTCTCCGGACCAATAGAATCTAGCGAATTACTAACCAAACAATTCAATTTAAGCCTTAGGAACTACCCACGATTGCAAGGAATTCAATTTAGGTCATTTTTTAAAAAGTCAACACCCGAGTCCGCTTGGTCCAAATCTGAAATTTAAGCCGAAACCCGATTATCCATTCACCCCGAGCAATGATATATAATTGGTTTTGGAACCCGACCTCAATTTGAGGTCTAAATCCCCAAATTTTGAAATCCCTAGTTTCTACCAAAAAGTCCTCAATTCCACCATGAAATTTAGATTCTACATTAAAATCTTGTAAAATGAAGTGAAACATTGAAAGAAGCGAGTTAAGAATCACTTACCTACAATTTGGGGAAGAAGTGGTCTTTGAGGAATCGCCTAGAGGGTTTCTTGGTTTGAAAGTTTTGAAAAATGAGCAAAAATCCCGTCTAAGTCAAGTTTTACCAGCTGCAGATACTGCAAGTGCGACCTGGGCTTCGCAAATGCGAGAAATCCGTCACATTTGCGAAGATTCCCAAAGTCCTGCCTTCTTTGAAAATGTGAAGAGAGGTTCGCAAATGCGAGCTAAGCTGGTCCCAAATGCGACCAAAGATCGCAATTGGAAGGTTCCCTTCCCTTGTCCCCATCGCAAATTAAATGCGAAAGAATGTTCGTATTTGTGAACATAAGCTGGCCCTGCTTCTCTTCGCATATGCGATGAGAAGCTCGCATGTGAATTCTTCAAATAACACAAATGCAATGATTGACCTCGCATTTGCGAGGTCTGAGGCCTGCAACAAAACCAGTAGCATTCTAAGTCATGTTTTCATTCCGTGGCCTATCCGAAACTCATCCGAGCCCTCGAGGATCCAAATCAAAGATGCACACAAGTCTTAAAACATCTTATGAACTTGCTCGCACGATCAATTCACCCAACTAACACCTAGAACTATGAATTTAGCATCAAATCAAATAAAATTCTCAAGAACACTTTGAAATTTTAATTCTCAATCGAACACCCAAATCACGTTAAACCAACTTCGTTTCTTACCAAATATCACAAACATGAATTAAATATTATATTGAACCTGTATCGAGCTCCGAAACCAAAATATGGAACATTAAAAGTTTTTTAAAAACCATTAAATTTTCAGACATATAATTTCTAACAAAAATTTACAACCCGGGCTATGGACCTCCGGAATCCGATTCGGGGCATACGTCCAGGTCGCATATTTCGATACGGACACCTGGACTGTCAAAATACGAATCCGGGTCCGTTTGCCAAAAATAATTATCGAGGTCAACTCAAATGAAGTTTTTAATCGAAAATCCCTATTTTTATCGACTTTCAATACAAAAGCTTTCCGAAAATACGTCCGGACTGCACACGCAAATTAATAAGGGATAAAATAAGGTTTTAAAGGCTCGGAACAAAGATTTTGGTTTAAATCATAAGATGACTTGTTAGCGGAAACGTAAAAGAAAGAACACAAGATTTAACGTGGTTCGGATCAAAATAATCCTACGTCCACCAGAGAACAATTGCCTTACTATTATTTACAAAGGAAGGGGAGATTTCCCAATTACACTTAAGAGAATTTCTCTCTTAACTCTCTACTCACAACAATATATTGTATTGTTTTTGGGATGGTTTCTACAAATGAAAGAGTGCATCTATTTATAGGGGTAAGGAACTCCTCTTGATGTCATTGGTGACATCAAACTACCTCCTCTTGATGTCATGGGTGACATCAAAGGAGGAAGCTTCCTCCTAGCATTCATGCCAACTATTTCCACCAACTCTTCCAATTGCATGCCATTGTTGACTAAATCTAAACTAACATTTTCAGCATGCCATTGTTGACTAAAACATAAACCAACATTTTCAATCTCCACCTTGGTTTGTGTCACACCTCTTTTTTACACACCCGCAAAGGTGCAAAGAGTTTTTCCAATTAAAGGACAATCGAGATGGGATTTATTTTAATTATTTCAGAGTCGCCACTTGGGAGATTGATGGTGTCCCAAGTCACCGGTTAAATCCCGAATCGAGGAAAAGAATGACTCTATTTAACGGTCCGCGAACCAGAAATCCGGATAAGGAATTTTATTAACCCGGGAGAAGGTATTAGGCATTCCCGAATTCCGTGGTTCTAGCACGGTCGCTCAACTGTCGTGTTTGGCTTATCTATCTGCTTTTACAATTATGTACTTAGTGCAAGTTAATATCCCTTTACCGCTTTTATTATTGGTTATGATTTACGAAAGAGAAAGTTGCTTAAAAATATGCTTTCGAATCACGTCACATGAAATGCACCCGGATCCTCAACATATTCTTATTCAACATTTCGGGGTTTGGATTTGGGTCACATGAAATGCACACCCGTATTTAAAAAGGTAAAACTAAAATATGCGCCTGGATTGACTACTTATTTACATTTGTTGAGAAAGGCGTGATATTCGTTAAGAAACGACGCATCTCGAAACCTAAGTATTTATATGTACATTTATGACGGCTATGTGATTAATGTAACTATTGGGCGAGGCGTACCTTTGATTCAAATCTAAAGCGAACTACATCTCACTGTATCTTACTTAAGAGTTGATTCCAAATTACTTAAAACTTGCTACGAACCACATCGCATGAAATGCGCCTGTGGTTCATGACACGCTTTATTTACTCTTGCCCGAAATTGGGGTCGGGTCACATGAAATGCACCCCCGACTCTTTTAATCTAATTACGTCATTCCGTTGAGTAACAACTCCCTAGCTAATCTTGCTTTTAGCATAAGGTCTAACGTTAACAGATTTGGAGATTACACACACGAGCAGAGAAGATTGAATAGAGATACAACAGACTAATTCAGGTTTACGTGCTTATCTAACGACAGTGTATCTTTGGCCTAGCTACACTTTTCCATAACCAAGACTAGCAATACAAGCTTAATTGAAGAATAACAGAATGTAATCAAACATAAGAACTTTAAACGACTACATGTTTCAATAGACTTTATGCACAAGCTTCAAACTTCATTCTTTTCGAACCAAGGAACTACAATAACAGAGGTGTGTACCTGGAATGCGGAAGAACGAGGAAGAGTGAGCAATGGCAATGCAGCAACAGCAACAAGAACAGTAACAGCAACAGTAAACCAGTAACAACCAGTAAACCAATAGCAACTCAATATACCAAGCAGTAACAGCAACAGTAAACCAATCCAATAGACCAGCAACCAAATAGACCAACAGCCAACAAAATAATGAACCAACAGCACCAAATCAACCCAGCAGTATCAAACAACCAGCCAGCAATACAAACGACCAAGAGTAACAACACTATTGACCAAACAGCACCAAATGAATACCACAGCAACAACCACTAATGGCAGCCCTCAACTAAACCAATAGCAGACACTAAACAGTGGCAGCAACCAAGTGAACCAGCAGCAATGAAGACACAACAACAACAACAATGTCTAACAGCAACAACAACCCAGGCAGCAACCAAATAGACCAACCAGCAACACAAACGACCAAGAGAACAACTGGACCAGCAGCACCAAATGAATACAACAACAGCAACAACTAGTGGCAGCACTCAACTAAACCAATAGCAAACACTACCAGTGGCAGCAATCCAGTGAACCAACAGCAAATACTAGAGCTATCACAACAACCAAACACTGAACCAGCTAAAGCAATGGCTCAGCACTACCAACACAAGACAACAAGCAACCAAATGACCACACACTCGGCTATTGACTCAAAGCACACGGAACAGTAGCCAACCAAATCAATGAAACAGGACTTCTCTCCCTTTTTCTCTCTATCTGTGACTATGTATGTGTATATCAAAAAATGTCTCTACTGCCTATTTTCTCTTCAGCTATTACTCTCCAGTGTAACTCTTTTCTTTGCTCTCCAGATACTCTCCAGTCTCTACTGTATGTCTATCCTCCCTCTATGCTGTTAGCCCCCTTATACTTATAGCTAAGAGGACTCCTAAAAACCAGAAGACTCAGGAACTCCCCTCTGCCCATCCCTATTCCCTGAACCCCACTACCTATTGTCCAAAGTATGGACTCAGCATTAAACAATGCTGGTGGCAGGAGCCTCAGTGGGATGCCCTGCTGTGCTCAGTTCCACTAGCCCTTGTATGGGTGTGTGCTTAAACAATTAACCTATTAACTACAACCAACTATCCCCCTTTAATCTGAATCAAACAGTAACAAGCCCTACACCAATGAATTGCATCAGGCAGATTCAGGGATCAATACTACGAACTAATTCCTTGACGACTTTAATCACATTGAACCTATGATTCATTTTAACTACTGAAAACAGAGAGAATTGGCCAAATAAAAGGCCTCAAAGGAGGATAACAGGTCGACTGTTATGAGAAATTAGAAGCATGCTAGATGAGAATTGAAACAATGAATAAAACAAACACACATATTCACAAAAATCGAATTAAATCGACCAAAGAAGGAATGAATACCTTGTAAGAAATCTGCCGACCCAAGCTTCGAACTAAGACTTGGAATTATTGAAGCCAAACGGGCTTTAATCGAGATGTTCTCGATTGAGAACACCTAGACTAAAGTCCTTTGGACTTCAATTGCGGCTAAACCGGCTCGAATTGGGTTTCTCCAAAATTAGGGTTCTTGGGCTCGGATTTGGGGCTTTTGCATTTTTGGTTAGATTCGAAGCAAACCAATGTCAATGGGAGTGTGGGGGAGGTGTGAGGAGACTGTGGTGTGAATTTGGGGTGATTTGGCATTGGTTCGAGTTTGACTCGAATCTTCAAATGAAGATTCGAGGAGCTCCGGCATGATTCGAGGTTAGTGGAGGCTGGGTTCGTGATGGGGGAGGTGAGGGGAAGGCTTTGGCATTGGTTTGGTGGTGATTGGCCTACCGGAACCGCCGTGAGGCGATTTCCGGCAGGCGGGGCACGGCGGCGTTACGCTGGGTGTTTGAGAGCTCCTGAGGGAGATGAAGGGAGAGGGGGGGTCTGGCTTGGGGGGGCGGGGTATGGAATGAGCCTTATATACGAGATATGAGATTGAATCCTGATCGTTGGATCATTTACGATCAACGATCAGGATCCCCTCACTTAAACCAAACGACGTCGTTTGGTTAAATCATAGCCTGAGTGTATATTGGGATTAAAGGATTAATCTGGGCCGTTGGATAATAAAATCCAACGGTCCAGATCGAATGCCACAATGATAGATGCTGGACGGATTGGGATTCGTTTGGGCCTGGCTTTCCTGGACTAAACTATGGCCCAATTTGATCTCATTACTACACATATATATATGTACATGTATATATATATATATATATATATGCATACAATTATCCCACACAATTATATATCACCTAAAAATGTAAATCACATGACTTTGATATCAAACACTAAAAATGCAAAACTTAGCATATATTTTTTGTATTTTTAATTTAAATAAATAAACGTGCACACAAAAGATAAAATAACACAAAATCACAAAAATCATACCCAACACGAAACTATTTTTATTTTTGAATTTTCTGGGAGTACTTCTCAAGTAAGGCAAAAATCACGTGCTCACAGTATCGCCTATGCGCGTAAACACGCAGAGTTTTCGTGCAAAGATAAATGAGCGGATATAAGCGATTTTTGCCCATTCGAACACTCCGTATGAAGCATTTTAGAAAAGTTTTGACCGAACCTCGCTTCAAAGGTCTCCTACATATCCCTGGCTAAAAGGGAATCAGGTCAATGTAGTTCGGGAAGTTCTGGTAGCTGGGACTACCATGCCTGTTGCGATCTCGCTGTTACTGCTGTTGCCGCTGTTACTGCTGTTACCACTGCTCTAGCTGATTTCCTTGTTACACCGCGCTAAGCAACAAAAACAAGAAGCTAGACTAAGTTACAGTACTACAAGTTCTTATCTATCCTTTTTAACTTGATCTTGTCGCGCTCCTTGCCATCTCGTCTGACTTGGCGTTCCTTCCGATGCTTCTTCTCTTCTTATGAACTTGGATTCATGCGGGGGATTCCGTTACATTCTACTGCT
Source organism: Nicotiana noctiflora (assembly GCA_032618575.1). Classification (NCBI taxonomy): domain Eukaryota; kingdom Viridiplantae; phylum Streptophyta; class Magnoliopsida; order Solanales; family Solanaceae; genus Nicotiana; species Nicotiana noctiflora. The sequence goes on along the minus strand of JASVEL010003702.1, from coordinate 62,020 downwards.
TTCCTCTACCGAATTAAACGGATCGCCACTCCATTCTCCGGGCGGGCTCCATGACTTCGATTACCACTTCGAAATTAAATCGCCACTCCATTCTTCGGGCGGGCTCCCGACTTCGACTACAACTTTAAAATTAAATCGCCACTCCATTCTCCGGGCGGGCTCCCGACTTCGATTACAACTTCAAAATTAAATCGCCACTCCATTCTCCGGGCGGGCTTCCCTGACTTCGACTACAACTTTAAAATTAAATCGCCACTCCATTCTCCGGGCGGGCTCCCTGACTTCGATTACAACTTCAAAATTAAATCGCCACTCCATTCTCCGGGCGGGCTCCCGACTTCGATTACAACTTCAAAATTAAATCGCCACTCCGTTCTCCGGGCGGGCTTCCCGACTTCAACTACAACTTTAAAATTAAATCGCCACTCCATTCTCCGGGCGGGCTCCCTGACTTCGATTACAACTTCAAAATTAAATCGCCACTCCATTCTCCAGGGCGGGCTCCCCGACTTCAATTACAACTTCAAAATTAAATCGCCACTCCATTCTCCGGGCGGGCTCCCTGACTTCGATTACAACTTCAAAATTAAATCGCCACTCCATTCTCCAGGCGGGCTTCCTGCAACTACAACTTCAAAATTAAATCGCCACTCCATTCTCCGGGCGGGCTTCCTGACTTCAACTACAACTTTACTGATTTCATCTTATCTTGATTACCTTCCTTCGCCTCTTGTACCATTTTCTTCTGGCTGCTGGGGGTATTTTGGAACTGTTTACTTGCCTGCTGGGGATGGTGCTGCTAAGGAAGTACTCTTTGTTTCCTTCACCCCTCATGCTCTTCCTTCTTCCCATACCTCCTGTGGGACTCACGCTTTTGCCTCCTCGATCAAATTATAGGATGTAATACTGCTGGGGGAATCTCGAAGCCATTTTTTCTTTTTCCAATAACTGCTGGGGATGATACCAGGCTCAAAGATCACCCCGTCTTGTGTTGCTTTCTACACTTATCCTCTGAGTCTTGCTTTCCAGAAAATTTTCGCAACAGGAGAAAATTTTCTGCCCCAGTGTGATAAACTTCTGGACGGTATGCTTTTCTGCCGTCGGACCCTCTTTTCCTGCTTTAAATCAAAGAAAAATTGTTAGTTTCAAAATGCCGCGAGTGGTCGTGCCACTCTTGTTGAGGCCATCCTCTTTCAGCTGCTTGGCCTCTCTCGAACTTTGAGGACGACGTTGACGCTTGCTCGGGACGATGCTTTTTCCACGAACGACCTCTCATCTTTCCTTTTATTCCACTCTTTGGTTTGATCCGACTCTTTTTAGCCGGTGATCTGTTGCGTGAAATCATCTTTCGGACATGCCACATGTGTCCATCACACTCCATAATTCTTGCGAACCCTCCACTCAGCCTGTCATCCCAATCTTACTATCGTAACGACTTCTGTCTTATTGCCTCGTTCCATGCCTATTCAATTTCAATATACTGCCTTGGGAGACTTGGTAGTAAGCTTTGAAAAAAAATCAATTTTCGAAAATGAAAGAAAAGAAAAGAATACTGACCGCAAATGACAAAAGAAGAGAAAACCTTTTCTGAACTCAAAATAGGAAAACTTATCTGAATGTGCGCCTGCTCCAATGTTATGCCGCGCCTTTGAGATAAAACTACCCAGTCTATTCATGTCAATCACTTTCTGATACCGCGTCCTGCTAGAGGTAAACGGGTGTCCCAACCTTGTCTTGTGCCGACATCTTGTACCCATCTCATCCTGTCACCTCACAGTGCCCTTCGAAGGGTTTTCACTAATGAGATTCTCTCATTTCTCTCTATCTCCCGTCGCCTTAAGGTGCCCGTAAAGGTTTTCACCGTAAGACTCTCTCATTTTACTTCTCTCGACTTCCTTCGCCTTAAGGTGCCCGCGAGGGTTTTCACCGTTAAGACTCTCTCATTTATGCTTTCTTTCCTTGCGGCGGGGTATCACCCCTGAGATTCCCTCTAGAGCGTTATCCCCTTTCGGCTTGTGCATCCTGAATTCAATCGAGGGTCGGGATGTCACTCTTGGCTTCCATTCACATGACTTGGCACTTCTCAAATACTGATCGGGAGGTCTTTCTGGTTCTTGATATGGTTTTCTTCGCGTGAGGCTGAAGAAAGGGGTTTAGCCTCGACGGTTAGCTTATTACAACTTTCGGAATCCACACTATCTTTCCAACGAAACAATGACTTCTGCCCCAGTTTTGTTGCTTGGGGGATTTTTGATTTTTATTTTATTATGACCGAGCCGTGTGGCGCCTACGTATCCTTCTTGAGGAATCAGGTCGAACGTAGTTCACTTTTCTTGTATTACTTTTTGTTTCTTTTCTATTCTGTTACACATCTTCCTTGATGATTCCGAAAGAGGGTATATGAAAGAATAATTAAGGCTCGAATGGGGAAACAAAGGTTAAAGTGTTTGGGTAGTAGAAAAATTGCCTCTGTCATTTCATTTTCCGAAAAATGCCAAATACACACAAACGAAACCAAACGTTGACAAATGCGTTAAAGAATTACACATAATATCTCTTAACTGCATCAGAATTGATAGCCATATCGGTGCATCTTCCCTCGACATCAGTCAGACATAGAGCGCCGTTGGATAATACTCTAGTCACCACAAAAGGTCCATGCCAATTTGGAGCGAACTTGCCTTTCGCCTCGGCCTGATGTGGTAGAACTCTCTTCAGCACATGCTGTCCCACTTCAAATCTCCCGGGACGTACCTTCTTGTTATATGCTCTCGCCATTCTCTTTTGATACAATTGGCCGTGACATACTGCTGTCAATCTCTTTTCATCGATCAAGCTCAATTGCTCTAATCGGGTTTTGAGCCATTCATCATCGTCGATCTCAGCTTCAGCGACAATTCGGAGGGATGGAATTTCAACTTCTGCGGGTATTACTACTTCGGTCCCGTATACCAACAAGTAAGGAGTTGCACCTACCGAAGTTCGGACGGTAGTGCGATAACCCAACAGCGCGAATGGTAGCTTTTCATGCCATTGCCTAGACCCTTCTACCATCTTCCTCAATATCTTCTTTATGTTCTTGTTTGCTGCCTCGACCGCACCATTTGCTTTTGGGCGATACGGTGTGGAATTTCGGTGTGTAATCTTGAACTGTTGACATACCTCTTTCATCAATCCACTGTTAAGATTTGCACCGTTATCCGTAATGATCATCTTTGGAATTCCAAACCTACAAATGATGTGGGAGTGTACGAAGTCCACCACCGCCTTCTTGGTCACTGATTTGAATGTTTTGGCCTCCACCCACTTGGTAAAATAATCAATCGTTACCGGAATGAACCTGTGACCATTGGAAGCCGCAGGCTCAATAGGTCCAATAACATCCATACCCCATGCGACAAACGGCCATGGTGCGGACATCATATGCAATTCAGTCGGTGGAGAGTGAATCAAATCTCCGTGTATCTGACACCGATGGCATCTTCGCACGAAATTTATACAATCCCGCTCCATAGTGAGCCAATAATATCCTGCTCGAAGAATCTTCTTTGCCAATACGTATCCGCTCATGTCCGAGTGTATATCTGTCATCACTGTTGTGGCTTGATTTGCATCTATACATCTCAACAATCCCAAGTCTGGGGTTCTTTTGTACAGCACCCTCCACTAAGGAAAAATCCGTTCGCCAACCGCCGAATAGCTCGCTTTTGATCTCCAGTTGCTTGCTCTGGGTATACTCCTAACCTGAGGTATTCCTTGACATCATGAAACCATGGCTCACCATCCACCTCTTCCTCTATCACATTACAATAAGCATGTTGATTCCGGACATGGATATGTAACGGATCGACACGAACCTTGTCCGGGTGATGTAGCATTGACGCTAAAGTAGCCAACGCGTCGGCAACCTCGTTATGCATCCTTGGGATGTGCCTGAATTCTACCGATCGAAAGCGTTTGGTCAAATCATGCAAACACTGACGATATGGTATAAGCTTTAAATCTCTGGTTTCCTATTCTCCCTGAATCTGATGTACCAGAAGGTACGAGTCCCCGAGACCAAGACGTCCTGTACATCCATGTCCACCGCTAATCGCAACCCCAAGATACATGCCTCGTACTCAGCCATGTTATTGGTACAGTGAAAACGCAGTTGAGCAGTAACAGGATAATGATGTCCGGTTTCAGATATGAGCACAGCCCCTACTCCGACTCCTTTTGCGTTCGCCGCTCCGTCGAAGAAGAGCTTCCAACCTGGATCCTTGGTTAGTTCTAATCCCTCAATTTGCAACACCTCCTCATCTGGAAAATACGTCCTCAAAGGTTCGTATTCGTCATCAACAGGGATTTTCAGCTAAGTGATCGGCCAGGGCTTGAGCTTTCATAGCAGTCCTTGTCACGTATATGATGTCGAACTCCGTAAGTAATATTTGCCATTTTGCTAACCTCCCTGTAGGCATAGGTTTCTGGAAAATATACTTCAACGGATCCGGACGCGAAATGAGGTAAGTGGTGTAAGAAGACAAGTAGTGTTTCAGCTTTTGGGCTACCCAAGTCAGGGCGCAACATGTCTTTTCTAGATGAGTGTACTTGACCTCGTGGACTGTGAACTTCTTACCGAGGTAGTAAATGGCCCGTTCCTTCCTGCCGGTAAGATCATGCTGCCCCAGTACGCAGCCAAACGAATTCTCCAAGACCGTTAGATAAAGAATCAGGGGTCTACCCGGTTCAGGCGGAACTAGTACGGGTGGATTTGACAGATACCCTTTGATCCGGTCAAACGCTTCCTGACATTCTGCCGTCCATTCTATCGCAGCGTCTTTCTTCAATAGGCGGAATATGGGTTCACAAGTTGCCGTAAGTTGGGCAATAAACCTACTGATGTAATTCAACCTTCCCAACAGGACTCATTACCTCTGTTTTATTCTTCGGCGGGGCTAACTCCTGAATGGACTTGATTTTGGAGGGATCCAGCTCAATGCCCCGTCGGCTGACGATGAATCCTAGCAACTTTCCTGACGGAACTCCGAATGCACATTTGGCTGGATTGAGCTTGATGTCGTATCTTCGAAGTCTTTGAAAGAACTTCCTGAGGTCAGCAACATGGTCCTCTTGACGTCTGGATTTCACGATCACGTCATCCACGTACACCTCAATTTCCTTGTGTATCATGTCATGGAATACCGTAGTCATCGCCCTCATATATGTTGCTCCTGCATTCTTCAAACCAAACGGCATCACTCGGTAGCAATAAGTTCCCCACGGTGTGATAAAAGCCGTCTTTTCTGCGTCCTCTTCATCCATCAAAATCTGATGATATCCCGCATAACAATCCACAAAGGATCCGATTTCGCGTCCGGCGCAATTATCAATCAGGGATATGGATATTGGGAAGTGGGAAATTATCCTTAGGACTTGCCTTGTTGAGATTGCGATAGTCCACGCATACCTTGATCTTTCCGTCTTTCTTTGGCACCGGTACTACGTTAGCCAACCATTCAGGGTATCGAGTGACACGAATGACTTTCGCCTGCAACTGCTTGGTTACCTCCTCCTTAATCTTCACACTCGTCTCCGTCTTGAATTTCCGCAGCTTTTGCTTGACGGGAGGATATGCCGGATCAGGTGGGTAATCTATGAACCACTAGATCAGTGCTGAGTCCGGGCATGTCGTCGTACGACCATGCGAAAATGTCTCTAAACTCCATGAGTGTTTTGATCAGTTCTTCTCTCAGATTGGGTTCGATATGGACACTTATTCGGGTTTCTTTGACGTCATCCGCATTCCCCAGATTAACGGCCTCGGTATCATTTAAATTTGGTTTGGGTTTTTCCTCGAAGTGACTTAATTCTTCACCGATTTCTTCTACGGCTTCATCATCGCCGTACTCTGACTCACTCTCGTCACTTCTTATTTCATGTGTTATTATTTCCAAACCCGATTGACTTTCCAGACTGGGTTGATTAATCTTTAAGCACGCCATATCATTAAGATCAGTTGCAAGAAGGCTGTTCAGAAAAGTAAAAAGAAGAAAAGATAAACAAAATTAGACACGAAGGAACCAAATTTCATTGATGGGAGTTGTACAAAGGGAAAACAACTGCAAACTAAAAAAAAATGAACAAAACAAACGGGATTTTACTCCGGGGACAAACCCCCAACACAACATTTCGCAAGAAAAACAATCCAAGACAAACTACCAAGACTCCTTCCGGACAGGGAGAGGAGTAGCCTTCCAGTTATTCAGTTTTGCCTTTGGTCCCACAAATTGTATCTCGGCGTGACTAGATCCTTCACCGTCCTCGAGCATACATACATCCGTGAATAGGTCCTCGAACTTCCTGAAGAACTCTTCATCTGGCCTGATCGTAGGACCGGGAATCTTTGTCGCTGGATGTCCTCTTGCTCCGGACCTGATAAAAGATTGGGAAAGGCGTGGAACGGGTTTTGAGAGCACCCATGTCTTCTGCTTACTCTTCTTTGCTCGCCGGATGTCCTCTGAGGTTGGCTGGAATCCCAAGCCGAAGATTCCCAAGTTTTCGACCACTGATACCGGTTGTATAATTCCTTGCAGAGATGCACCTAGCCCTTTACCGGGTACGAAACCATGTCGCAACATTTCATGCGCCACCATGACATCCGCAGTAATTGTTCTGTCGCCGGGAATACATTCCCCTTCCGGAACTCGGTGGGCGGGCACCACATCGCAGACCTGATACACCCACGGCCCAACGTCTTCTTCTGTTTCAACAAAGGGAATGATGGTGCCTGATTGTGGATCGTTCTCTCCGTGGACGACGATCTCCTGCTGGTCCCATTCAAACTTGACGAGCTGGTGTAAGCTGGACGGAACTGCTCTTGCGGCATGAATCCATGGTCGCCCTATTAGGAGGTTATATGACACCACCATGTCCAGCACCTGGAATTCCATGGTGAACTCCACCGGCCCGATTGTCAAGATCAACACTATGTCACCAACCGACGCTTTGCCTCCTCCGTCAAACCCTCGAACACATACCCTGTTCTCGCGTACCCTGCCGATGTCTACTTTTAATTTGCCCAGTGTAGAGAGAGGACAAATGTTAGCACTGGACCCATTATCGACCAAGACTTTGGTAACCACCGCCTCTTCGCACTTCACCGTAAGATATAAAGCCCTGTTGTGCTCAGTGCCTTCCTCAGGCAACTCGTCATCGGTGAAGGTGATCCGATTTGCTTCGAAGATCCTATTGGTGATCTTCTCCAAATGGCTCACTGAGATTTTATCCGGTACATGTGCCTCGTTCAGGACTTTCATCAATGCTTGCCGATGTTCTTCAGAATGTATCAGCAAGGATAGCAATGATATTTGCGCCGGAGTCTTCTTCAACTGCTCTAAGACAGAGTAGTCATGCAGCTTCATCTTTTTCAAGAATTCTTCTGCCTCTTCATCAGTTACCGGCTTTTTCAATGCTGCCGGAGTGGTCTTCCTCAATTCCGCAGGGGCAAAACATCTCCCCGAGCGGGTCAACCCTTGAGCTTCACAAACTTCCTCTTTCACTTCCTTTCCTTTGTAGGTCGTTGTAATCCGAGCATAATTCCATGGGACAGCCCGGCTATCAGTTATTGGCAACTGTGTTGCTGGCTGGATGATGAAAGGATCCATTCGAACGCCTGCTACTGTCAAAATGGGCTTGATTGCGGCCCCTGGTACAACTATCTTGGCCGGCTTCACCGGTACTTCGTTCACACTTTTCTTTCCTGCTTCCGACTCTCCTGGTATGTCCTTCTTGCAACTGGGCGACTCATCAAGGCTTGGCCCTTTTCTCGTTCCTGCCCGCTAGACTTAATCATCATTACAGTCTGAGAGGCTTTCTCCTTTCCTTCCTCCGCCCGTACCAACTCGATCATATTGGTCTCATGATGAGTTGGAAGCGGGTTTTGGTTGATGTTGGGCACTGTTGGAGTCTGGACCTCAATCCTGCGAGTATCAATAAGCTCCTGGATGGCCGTCTTTAGCCTCCAACACTTTTCTGTATCGTGCCCCGGACATCCCGAGCAGTAGGCACAATTTATGAATGGTCCAGGTTCTTCGGAAGAGGGTTTGGCAGCTTAGCTTCAACCGGATTCAGCAACCCTACCTGCTTTAACCGGTGGAACAGACTAGTGTAAGACTCTCCTAAGGGAGTGAAAGTCTTTGGCCTCGGCGCCCTGTCGCCCCTGAATGCCTGGTTCGGACGGAAACTCGCGCCCGAGGGGTTTCTGTAAGCTCTTGGGGGTGGATGATTGTTCTGGGGGTTTGGTGCACGCCACGGTGCATGAACGGGAGGTGCAGAATATGACTGTGCATGGTGGACAGTAAAATGAGGATCAGGTGCGGGATAGTAATGTTGCGGGTAGCTATATGGGTTGTGGGGGTAATTTTGGTGGTGAGGCTGGGGTGGGCTATATTGGGGTGCGGGGCCTCTATTTTTGAACCATGCCCCGGACTCGACGGCCGCCACTTCCTCTCTCCTCTTCTTCCCCAGTACTCCTCCGGTACCGCTTTGGATAGCCTGAGTGGTGGCTTTCAGTGCTGAGTAGCTCGTGATCTTGTTGGCCTTCAAACCCTCCTCGATCATACCCCCCATTTTTATCACCTCAGTGAATGATTTGCCTACGGACGTTACCGGATGTCCGAAGTAGGTGGGCTCTAATGTCTGCAAGAAGTAGTCCACCGTCTCGCTCTCTCTCATCGGTGGATCCACCCTGGCCGCCTGTTCCCTCCATCGGAAACCAAATTCCCGGAAGCTTTCAGCAGGCTTCTTCTCCAATTTTAGCAATGATAGGCGGTCGGGGATTATCTCAAGATTGTATTGGAACCGGCCGATAAAAGCTTGAGCCAAATCATCCCACGTAAACCATCTGCGGGGATCCTGCCTAGTGTACCACTCCAATGCCGATCCTCCCAGACTCTGGCCGAAGTAGGCTATCGGAAGCTCGTCCCGTCCTCCGGCCCTCTCATTTTACCGCAGAACCCTCGGAGGTGGGCTACTGGGTCACCATGCCCTCGTATAGGTCGAATTTGGGCATTTTAAACCCTGTTGGCAACCGGACGTCCGGAAATGGACATAGATCTTTATAGGCGACGGCGACACTGGTTGCCTAAGCCGTGCGTGTTCATGAAGGACTGCTCCAGGCTTTTAACTTTTCTGGCAACTTCCTCGTGTTTCGAACTTTGGAAGTGTTTTCCGGTTCTGCCGGATTATCCCGATGAGGTGTATGTGATTGTGGTTCGGGAGCCCCTGAAAGTAGGCTGCGGAGGGTAGTAAGAGTTGTCATGGATACGAACATATGGCTCGGCGGCCGGCATCTGCGGAGGAGCAGGTGGAGGTGCTACTAAAACGGGGGTGGCGGAGGAGGATTTGGTTTGGGCGGCGGAATGTGGGTGGCATATGGATTTTCCCCCGAAAGTATGGATAGCTCGGGGCGGCTTGTTGAAGGATCGATGGGCGGATGTTCGGGAGCCGAGGCGAGAGTAGGGCGGTTTGGTGAAGATTGTTCCCTGGCCCAGGCCAGGTGCATCTCTGTTATCCGTTGTTTTAACCGGTCTACCTCTTCTTTCATGATTTGTAGCTCGGATTTTTCTTCCTCGAGACTCTTGCCAGAACTCGACATGCTTACTGTAACTGGTCCTTTGGATCTAGTGCGGTAGTGATGGCTGGCCAGTATATTCTGTCAAACCAACTGCTAAACTTTCTGGAATACGCAACAAACTTGTTAGTTCACCGAGTTTGACAGATATGTTATAGCACGTTGGATGCAATGCACCTAACCAAATAACCCTTTCTACGTGTACTCTTTAACATGCGTCATTCCAGCCCTTTTTCTTTTTCTTTTTCTTTTTCTTTTCCTTTTTTTTCTTTTTCGACTATCTTTGTAAGCCTTTATTGTTATTTAACTTATGGATTCCTTTCTTTTTTAGTGGTGGTCGAATCTTATGTGGATTGCCTACGTATCACGACCCCGCGTGAATCAGACCGAGCGTAGTTCTGGTAACAAGATTGTGGCAAAATTCGGTAACTTTTATATCAAATAAAACCGTGTAGTTACAAAACACGTCTTACAACAATCAGCAAAACAAAAGAAAATGCTTGACTTGGAAAGTAAAGATAAAAATGCCAACTAGCTTGACTCAACATTTCAGAATACATTTTCAATCAAAAATCTAATGCCCTAAATTCCCTGGGGGCCCGCGAGGCATCATTCGGCCTTGCCGCAGGCCTCGGTGTGAGATCCTCGTGCAGTTCCCTCAACTCTTCCATGATCCGATGAACATAACCCATAATTGAAGCGAAAAGGTCGGCGCGGGGCATTCGTTCACAAGCTAGGCACTTCGTGGTGACATAGTGCCCGATTTCTCCAATTCTATCCTTGATCATGTCCCTTTCTCCGAGTAGCCGCTCTATTTGCTGGTTTTTCGCCCCCAATCTTCGAGCATTGTTGGTGACTTGATCTAGGAGCCTATCCACTTGTCCTTGCAGTCGGGCCATCAAATTGTGGCAGCGGTCGAGGTCTGCTCTGGCATCTTGGGCTTGCTTGAAAACCCGCTCCCTAAGGACAACATTTGCTTCCCTCAGGCTAGTGATGATATCGGTGTAATCTTCTTCCACCCGCTTTAGGTGAAGTGCATGTTGATGTGCCTCCTTTTTCCAGCTAGCACGGATCCTCGTTATTTGGGCTTTTGACTCGTCCAATTCTCTTTGGATGTCGGTGACTTGGCTTCTCAAACCCATTATCAATTTTTCGTCGGCCCGACTCCTTGACTGTCTGTCAGCATCTCTTTTCATTTGATGGATTTGAGCTCTCAAGAAGTCATTTTCTTGTGCCAACTTCTTTTTGTCTCCTTCGTCGGTGGCGGCTTGCATGTTCTTCTCGAATTGGAGGTCCCGGACCTGCTGTTCTATCCTGCCAATCTTCGTCCTGTATCCCTCCTCCTTTGCTAACCAATCCCATTGTTCCCGTGAATCTTCCGTGAACTGTTGGACATGGGCTCTTTTAGAACATTTCCGACGAATCTGAAATCTTTTCCCGAACCACACGTTGTACTTTAGGTCCACCTCTCCCTTAGATAGCTCCCGGACCATGGTTTTAGGTTCAAGGAACCGACATTCGTGCCACAGCCTTCGAACCTTCTCTTCGGGGAATACAACTCCCGGGCTCAACTCAATGGCGTACTTCCTCAGGTCTTGATCGGTAGGGATAACCTGAAACCTTCCTAGTTGACGTAATACACGGTGAGGGACATATGGTTGGACACTGCGAATCCCCATCAGAAGGATATAACACTCCTCGACTGCCATATATATTACTTCAGTATCGGGTAACCACCCGAATGCCCATTCAATCCGATCGGCTTCTATTGAGCTCAGTCGTGCAAGCCATGCCTCGACGCCTTCAGGGAATACAGCACCCATCATCCGTTCTTCGAAACCCCTGATACAGTTTTTTTCGGTCAACCCATGGTTCATGTATTGTGTTCGGTGATGGAGGTGTTCTTGCATCCATAGTTGGAGTAACAGATTGCAACCTTGGAAGAAATTGCCCCCTTCTCGGCATACAGTCAAGGCTCGATAGATTTCGGACAAAACCAAAGGGACCACCGTGCTGGTAGCCTTTTTGATTGCAACATCGGCTATTCCTACCAGACCTATCTCTATTTTCTTATCTTCGCGCGGACAAATCACAACCCCCAAGAATGTCGTTAGGAATGCTAGAATTCGTCTGGCCTCCCACTTGGTTCTATTCCCTGCGTGAGTCAGTCCAAGGTTTGACTCTTCAAAACCCCGAGGAGTGCCGTACCGTTGATATAAGAATTGGAGGTCACAATACCCTTTCAGTAGATCATCATTTTTCACCTTCCGACTAATGCTCAGCAGATCCAGAAACCCATGTGGAGATACCGGTCTTGGTGAGAGTAGGTATTGCCCTCTTAATTTCCCATTAAGTCCTGCATAGCCCGCAATTTCCTCTAATGTGGGCGTCAATTCAAAGTCAGACAAAACGGAACACATTGCGGGTCGGATCCCAGAAAGATACCAGTGCCTTGATGATGTCCTCCCTTGGCTCGATATTCAACAGATCAACCAAACCTCCCAAAATTCTCCCTACGACCTTTTTGCTACTGTCTTCCAAATCGTTCCACCATATACGGAGCTGCTGAGGGATCTCACTAAAGATTGAAAATGATTTATTCTGATTCGTGCTCATCCTGCACATTTATTAAGGTGATTTAAATAAGAAAACAACTTTGTTTTGCTAAAAATAAAAAAATCAGTTTTCAATCACGGCCTTTCGACGTCTCGGGGACGAAGGCTTTTAAGGCTGTGGGGTAAATTGATCGAAATCAAAATTGACCCAAAGGTGGCCGTTTATACGAAATTAGCCTTCGGCGTCCCTTTCGGGAACATTCGGCTATTTTTAAAAACAGCGTCACCGACTTATTTAGTACAAAAATTAATTTTTCAAAAGGTGAAGTTGGACCCGATGGAGGTTGCCTACGTATCTCACATCCGATGAGAATCAAACCCCCGTAGTTCGGTTTTGACGAAACAAACGACATTATTTATTCATTTTACTAAAGGAAAACAAATAAGCTATTTCTATCTTAAGAACAAAACACATTTTTCTTTTTTTTTTTTTTTTTTTTTTTTTTTTCTTTTTCTAAAGCCGGTCAGCATGCAAGTCTATAACAGATAAATGCGCAAGACAAACAGGATGCAGCAGGATAGTCTGTTTATTTATAGTCACCTGTCCTAGACGGACCCAACCCCTGTGTTGAGTCCCCTAAGCCAAATGCGACATGATGCAAATAAACGTTTCCTACTAGGGATCCGGCATGAAGCTTTGTTATTCTAGGTTTAAAACCTGGGTTTATCTGTTCTAGACTTGGCTTACCCGAGCGGACAGCTCGAGCCGAGGAGGAGGCAGCAACCCGGGAATACAGAAGCTTCACCGGTTTTGCAACTTATCCAAACCTCGTTCTAAAATGGGAATTAGACACTATACAGAAAAGAAGTCACACGAAGTGCACCCTTCTTCATGATTTAGAGGACTCAGAGAGGAGATTGGTTCCGGCACAATTTATATGTACAGTTCACACAATATCGAAGCAGTAAAACAACATTTTGCACATTGATGCCAACATGTCACATTGATGCCAACATGTAAAAAAAATCAGATAATAAAACATGCCAAATACAACAGTTATTCCGAGCTCGAATTCTAAAGATAAAATCCCCAGCAGAGTCGCCAGAGCTGTCACACCCCTTTTTTACGCACCCGCGAAGGGTGCGAAGAGTTTTTCCAATTAAAGGACAATCGAGATGGGATTTATTTTAATTATTTCAGAGTCGCCACTTGGGAGATTTATGGTGTCCCAAGTCACCGGTTAAATCCCGAATCGAGGAAAAGAATGACTCTATTTAACAGTCCGCGCACCAGAAATCCGGATAAGGAATTCTATTAACCCGGGAGAAGGTATTAGGCATTCCCGAATTCCGTGGTTCTAGCACGGTCGCTCAACTGTCGTGTTTGGCTTATCTATCTGCTTTTTACAATTATGTACTTAGTGCAAGTTAATATCTTTTTACCGCTTTATTATTGGTTATGATTTACGAAAGAGAAAGTTGCTTAAAAATATGCTTTCGAATCACGTCACATGAAATGCACCCGGATCCTCGACATATCTTTATTCAACATTTCGGGGTTTGGATTCGGGTCGCATGAAATGCACACCCGTATTTAAGAAGATAGAACTAAAATATGCGCCCGGATCGACTACTTATTTACATTGTTGAGAAAGGCGTGATATTCGTTAAGAAACGACGCATCTCGAAACCTAAGTATTTATATGTACATTTATGACGGCTATGTGATTAGTGTAACTATTGGGCGAGGCGTACCTTTGATTCAAATCTAAAGCGAACTACATCTCACTATATCTTACTTAAGAGTTGATTCCAAATTACTTAAAACTTGCTACGAACCACATTGCATGAAATGCGCCTGTGGTTCATGACATGCTTTATTTACTCTTGCTCGAAATTGGGGTCGGGTCACATGAAATGCACCCCCGACTCTTTTAATCTAATTACGTCATTCCGTTGAGTAACAACTCCCTAGCTAATCTTGCTTTTAGCATAAGGTCTAACGTTAACAGATTTGGAGTTTACACACACGAGCAGAGAAGATTGAATAGAGATACAACAGACTAATTCAGGTTTACGTGCTTATCTAACGACGGTGTATCTTTGGCCTAGCTACACTTTTCCATAACCAAGACTAGCAATACAAGCTTAATTGAAGAATAACGGAATGTAATCAAACATAAGAACTTTAAACGACTACATGTTTCAATAGACTTTATGCACAAGCTTCAAACTTCATTCTTTTCGAACCAAGGAACTACAATAACAGAGGTGTGTACCTGGAATGCGGAAGAACAAGGAAGAGTGAGCAATGGCAATGCAGCAACAGTAACAGGAACAGTAACAGCAACAGTAAACCAGTAACCAATAGACCAGCAATCAAATAGACCAACAACCAACAAAAATAATGAAACAACAGCAACAACCAACCCAGGCAGCAATACTATAGACCAGCCAGCAACCAACAATGGAACAACAGCACCAAATCAACCCAGGCAGCAACACAACATACCAGCCAGCAACACAAACGACCAAGAGCAACAACACTACTGACCAAACAGCACCAAATGAACACCACAGCAACAACAACTAATGGCAGCCCTCAACTAAACCAATAGCAGACACTAAACAGTGGCAGCAATCAAGTGAACCAGCAGCAATGAAGACACAACAACAACAACAATGTCTAACAGCAACAACAACCCAGGCAGCAACCAAATAGACCAACCAGCAACACAAACGACCAAGAGAACAACTGGACCAGCAGCACCAAATGAATACAACAGCAGCAACAACTAGTGGCATCACTCAACTAAACCAATAGCAAACACTACCAGTGGCAGCAATCAGTGAACCAACAGCAAATACTAGAGCTATCACAACAACCAAACACTGAACCAGCTAAAGCAATGGCTCAGCACTACCAACACAAGACAACAAGCAACCAAATGACCACACACTCGGCTATTGACTCAAAGCACACGGAACAGTAGCCAACCAAATCAATGAAACAGGACTTCTCTCCCTTTTTCTCTCTATCTGTGACTATGTATGTGTATATCAAAAAATGTCTCTACTGCCTATTTTCTCTTCAGCTATTACTCTCCAGTGTAACTCTTTTCTTTGCTCTCCAGATACTCTCCAGTCTCTACTGTATGTCTATCCTCCCTCTATGCTGTTAGCCCCCTTATACTTATAGCTAAGAGGACTCCTAAAAACCAGAAGACTCAGGAACTCCCCTCTGCCCATCCCTATTCCCTGAACCCCACTACCTATTGTCCAAAGTATGGACTCAGCATTAAACAATGCTGGTGGCAGGAGCCTCAGTGGGATGCCCTGCTGTGCTCAGTTCCACTAGCCCTTGTATGGGTGTGTGCTTAAACAATTAACCTATTAACTACAACCAACTATCCCCCTTTAATCTGAATAAAACAGTAACAAGCCCTACACCAATGAATTGCATCAGGCAGATTCAGGGATCAATACTACGAACTAATTCCTTGACGACTTTAATCACATTGAACCTATGATTCATTTTAACTACTGAAAACAGAGAGAATTGGCCAAATAAAAGGCCTCAAAGGAGGATAACATGTCGACTGTTATGAGAAATTAGAAGCATGCTAGATGAGAATTGAAACAATGAATAAAACAAACACACGTATTCACAAAATCGAATTAAATCGACCAAAGAAGGAATGAATACCTTGTAAGAAATCTGCCGACCCAAGCTTCGAACTAAGACTTGGAATTATTGAAGCCAAACGGGCTTTAATCGAGATGTTCTCGATTGAGAACACCTAGACTAAAGTCCCTTGGACTTCAATTGCGGCTAAACCGGCTCGAATTGGGTTTCTCCAAAATTAGGGTTCTTGGGCTCGGATTTGGGGCTTTTGCATTTTTGGTTAGATTCGAAGCAAACCAATGTCAATGGGAGTGTGGGGGAGGTGTGAGGAGACTGTGGGGTGAGTTTGGGGTGATTTGGCATTGGTTCGAGTTTGACTCGAATCTTCAAATGAAGATTCGAGGAGCTCCGGCATGATTCGAGGTTAGTGGAGGCTGGGTTCGTGATGGGGAAGGTGAGGGGAAGGTTTTGGCATTGGTTTGGTGGTGATTGGCCTACCGGAACCGCCGTGAGGCGATTTCCGGCAGGCGGGGCACGGCGGCGTTACGCTGGGTGTTTGAGAGCTCCTGAGGGAGGTGAAGGGAGAGGGGGGGTCTGGCTTGGGGGGGGCGGGGTATGGAATGAGGAATATATACCAGAGATGAGATTGAATCCTGATCGTTGGATCATTTACGATCAACGATCAGGATCCCCTCACTTAAACCAAACGACGTCGTTTGGTTAAATCATAGCCTGAGTGTATATTGGGATTAAAGGATTAATCTGGGCCGTTGGATAATAAAATCCAACGGTCCAGATCGAATGCCACAATGATAGATGCTGGACGGATTGGGATTCGTTTGGGCCTGGCTTTCCTGGACTAAACTATGGCCCAATTTGATCTCATTACTACACATATATATATATGTACATGTATATATATATATATATATATATATATATGCATACAATTATCCCACACAATTATATATCACCTAAAAATGTAAATCACATGACTTTGATATCAAACACTAAAAATGCAAAACTTAGCATATATTTTTTGTATTTTTAATTTAAATAAATAAACGTGCACACAAAAGATAAAATAACACAAAATCACAAAAATCATACCCAACACGAAACTATTTTTATTTTTGAATTTTCTGGGAGTACTTCTCAAGTAAGGCAAAAATCACGTGCTCACAGTTGGTCGAGTGTGCGTGTGAACAACTCTCGCCAAAACTTCTAAGCTTACTGGGCAATCCCGTTGTAAGAAACAAGAAGAATCAAACCATGGTTGAACATACCACTTCCACCTAACAACCGTTCTCTTCGGAGTTGCATCAGTTGATGCACACCCCCGCCAAGTCTTTGCAGTGTGCAAACTTAGCGAG
This sequence comes from Nicotiana noctiflora, assembly GCA_032618575.1. Lineage (NCBI taxonomy): Eukaryota > Viridiplantae > Streptophyta > Magnoliopsida > Solanales > Solanaceae > Nicotiana > Nicotiana noctiflora. The sequence continues at coordinate 44,854 of JASVEL010003702.1, read as the reverse complement.
CGGGACTATCTTGGTCAACATATCTGCAGCATTATCGGCTGTGATAACCTTCACGACCTTGATAGTTCCCTCTTCAACAACATCTCAAAGGAAATGAAATCCGACATCAATGTGTTTAGTGCGCTCATGAAATCTTTGATTTTTCATTAGATGAATAACACTCTGACTATCACATCTAAGAGTTGATTCCAGCTGAACCAAACTCAATTCTGCCACTAAACCTTTTAACCAGATAGCTTCCTTCACCGCCTCCGCTGCTGCCATGTATTCTGCTTCTGTCGTAGACAAAGCGACAATCGACTGCAGAGTCGACTTCCAACTAATGGCACTGCCAACGAGGGTAAAGATGTATCCGGTTGTGGACCTTCTTCGGTCAAGATCTCCTGCATAGTCAGAATCCACATAACCAAGAATTGAAATACCTCCACCACTTTTTCGAAAAGTCAGACCAACACTAGAAGCTCCTTTGAGATATCTCAATATCCACTTGACAACTTCCCAATGCCTCTTTTCTGGGTTGGACATGTATCTACTTACCACACTTACAGATTGAGCAATATCCGGACGTGTGCATACCATATCATACATAATGCTACCAACTGCACTGGCATAAGGAATCTTTGACATATGCTCCACCTCATCCTCGGATTGAGACATTTGTAACTCTGAAAGTTTAAAATGAGGAGCTAATGGTGTACTTACAGGCTTGCACGTATGCATATTGAATCTCTCGAGAATCCTTTCAATATACCTCTTCCGAGAAAGATGTACAACACCGTCTTCTCTTGAAATCTCCATACCAAGGATTTTCTTTGCAGCTCCTAAATCCTTCATGTCAAATTCCTTACTCAACAGTTTCTTCAAAGCATTTATCTCTGTAATGTTGTTAGCAGCAATAAGCATATCATCAACATACAACAATAAATAAATCATTGAGTTACCAGACATCTTCTTGTGATACACACAGCTATCAAATGCACTCCTTGAGAATTCATGTGTAGTCATGAATGCATCAAACCTTTTGTACCACTGTCTAGGGGATTGCTTCAAACCATACAAAGACTTCTTTAGTTGGCATACATGATTTTCTTTTCCTTCAACTAGGAAACCTTCAGGCTGATCCATATAGATTGTCTCTTCTAGATCACCGTGTAAGAAAGCAGTTTTGACATCAAGCCGTTGAAGCTCCAAGTCAAATTGTGCAACCAATGCTAGTAGAACGCGAATTGAGCTATGCTTCACGACTGGAGAGAAAATTTCATTGTAGTCAATTCCCTCCTTCTGACTGAAACCTTTTGCAACCAATCTCGCCTTAAACCTAGCATCTTCCACTTCAGGAATTCCCTCTTTCTTTCTGTAGATCCACTTGCATCCAACTGTCCTCTTCCCCTTTTGTCTTTTCACTAAGACCCATGTCCGATTCTTGTGAAGTGACTCCATCTCTTCTGTCATGGCTAACCGCCATTGTGCAGCATCCTTGCAAGAAGTTGCTTCAATATACGAGGAGGGCTCCAGATCCTTAATCTCTTCTTGTGCAGCCTACGAACGCATATGCAATCAAGTTTGCTTGATTTATTAGGCGTTCCGGTTCTCGTGTCTGCCTCTTCTCCCTCCCTTCGCAATTGTGTATGGTTCATTGACAGCAAGTTCTTCAAGATCTACATCTTCCGACTCATCTTTAACCTGAGTCTCTTGATCCTTTTCCCCTGGCAAGCACCACCGGAGGCTCCATCCGCTCGTTGTTCTTGTTTCCTGAAAACTCCACGGAAACTTTACGGGGATCAAGTATAGAGGATTCATCAAAGGTGACATCTCTACTAACTATAAATTTGAGTAAAGATAAACACCAAAGTTTGTACCATTTTACTCCATCTACATACCCTACGAATATGGCCTTCTTAGCCCTTGGTTCAAGCTTTCCTTCATTAACGTGATAATAAGTTGGACACCCAAATACTCGTAAGTATGAATAGTTAGAGGGTTCACCTGACCATACCTCATTCGGAGTCTTAAAGTCAATCGCCGATGCTGGAGATCGATTGACAATATGAGCAGCAGTGTGAACTGCTTCAACCCAAAATACTTTGGACATTTTGGCTTGTATGAGCATACAACGAGCCTTTTCAAGAAGAGTTCTGTTCATTCTCTCGGCAACTCCATTCTGCTGTGGGTATGCCTGACAGTCATATGCCTTGAGATCCCATGAACCTTGCATAATTCATTAAACTCTTCATTGCAAAACTCCAAGCCATTGTCCGTGCGAAGATACTTGATTTTCCGCTCCATTTGATTTTCAACCAAAACCTTCCACTCTTTAAATGCTTCAAAAGCATCACTTTTTGCCTTCAAAAATACACCCAAACCTTTCGTGAGAAATCATCAATAAAAGTGAGAAGATACCTCTTTCCGCCCTTCGATGGAAGTTTAGAGAGACCCCATAAATCTGAATGGATGTAGTCTAGCACTCCTCTTGTCTTGTGTGTGCCAGTGCTGAAGCTGACCTTCTTCTGCTTCCCTAGAACACAATGCTCACAGAAGTCAAGTGTGCTGATCTTCTCACCTTCCAAAAGGTTACGATTGCTCAGCATCTCCAGTCCACGTGCGCTCATATGACCCAGTCTCATGTGCCATAATCTTGCCTTGTCATCATTAGATAACTGCACTGTAGATGCATTTGCAGAGCCAACAATGGTGCTTCCGGCCAATGTGTAAAGGCCGTTCTCCAGCTTGCCTTTTAGCATGACTAAAGAACCTTTAGTCACCTTCATAGTTCCTGCTTCGCTCATGTACCTGTAGCCTTGTTCATCCAGAGTACCCAAGGAGATCAAATTCTTCTTCAGATCAGGAACATGACGGACTTGTGTAATAGTCCTCACGACTCCATCATGGCAGCGAACTCGAACCGAGCCAATGCCAACTATTGCACAAGTTGCATTATTGCCCATTACTACGGTTCCTCCACTTTTCTCATAGCTGCTAAACCAGTCTTTTCGGAACGTCATATGCAGAGTACAAGCAGAGTCTAACACCCATTTGTTTCCATAATTACTATTATTACACGATGTTGTTAGTACATAATCATTATCAAAATCATGTACCTGTTCAACCGTAGATGCACTCGCTTTTCTTTGGACTTTGACATTGGGCAATCTCGTTCGAAGTGCCCCTTCTTGCCACAACCCCAACACTCTGTATTCTTCTTGTTCACACGAGACTTTGATCTGTACTTTGATTTGCTCTTTCCCTGTTGGCTAGTCCGGCCTCTCACAAAGAGCCCACTTGCCTAGTCATCTCTGTCTCCTTCGATGTGTCTCCGCACATCACTAGAGTTAAGTGCTTGTCGCACTTGCTCAAGCTTGATAGGATCTTTGCTATACATCATTGAATTCTGAATATCACGATATCCTGAAGTCAATGAAAATAGCAAAGCACATGCTAGCGTCTCCTCCTCCCTTTTAATTCCTGCAATCTGTAAGTCCATGACAATTTTATTAAACGTATCTAAATGATCTTGTAACGAAGTACCTAGCCCCATCTTAAATGTTTGAAGACGCCCTTGTAACAACATCCTTATTGTCACTGATCGGTCTTGGTATAGCCCTTCTAGATTTTCCCATAACTGTTTGGCCGTCTCTTCGGTACCTGTACTAACTTCACAAAGCACGTTAGGTGCGAGGGATAGTTGGATTGCACTCAATGCATCCCCTTCAATCTTCTCCATGTCAGGAGTTGATATATCCTTAGGATACTTTCCGTCAATAGCATGGATTGAACCTTCCCTCCATAGTAACGCCATCATCTGGATCTTCCGGATGTTGAAGTTGTTGCGTCCATTGAATCTATCAATTTCAAACTTCATGGAACTCATCTTTGCTTGTTCTTCCTCCTTGGATCGTTATAGAATCCTGTCGCTCTGATACCAATTGTTAGCGGAAACGTAAAAGAAAGAACACAAGATTTAACGTGGTTCGGATCAAAATAATCCTACGTCCACCAGAGAACAATTGCCTTACTATTATTTACAAAGGAATGGGAGATTTCCCAATTACACTTAAGAGAATTTCTCTCTTAACTCTCTACTCATAACAATATATTGTATTGTTTTTGGGATGGTTTCTACAAATGAAAGAGTGCATCTATTTATAGGGGTAAGCACCTCCTCTTGAAGTCATTGGTGACATCAAACTACCTCCTCTTGATGTCATGGGTGACATCAAAGGAGGAAGCTTCCTCCTAGCATTCATGCCAACTATTTCCACCAACTCTTCCAATTGCATGCCATTGTTGACTAAATCTAAACTAACATTTTCAGCATGCCATTGTTGACTAAAACATAAACCAACATTTTCATGACTAATTAAGCTACGGGTTGATAAGTTGTTTGATAGAAATTAAAACAATTTGAAATTTTATATTTTGAATAGTTAAACAAGTTTAAAATTCTTGAGTAATTTAAACGTTGTATAAAGTAATGTATTAATTGTGAATGAAGGAAGTATTCCAAGAAACACTGGACATTGGCTGATGTTGATTTGGTCATCCAAGCATCTTAATTAGTAGTAATAATTATCTTGTTATTCGCCACCAGACCTTTGAATATATGAACGTTTTATGTTTACATTTCGGGAAAAGGACAGTGACTGTTTTCCACAATGGGAAAAGTTGATTCAGAGTGTCCGAGATCTTTCATATGTTGAAATTATTACATTAATAAGATATATACATTGATAGTGAAATTATTTCTAAAAATATTTTATATTATATATTAATCTAATTTAATTGATCATTACACTGTTTACAAGGTTATTGTATCAAGATTAATATTCTAAACAATTTTCATACTGTTATATATATTAATAATATAAACTCTTCTCGTAAATAAATACCCGATTGCTGGATACTTATCTTCATAGAGCTTGAGAGAGAAAAGAAAAAGCGAGAAAAATTTGTGAAAGTTCAAATTTTGAGTGCTACTACCTACAGAACAATAACCAAAAACAAAACCGGATAGTATATGTTTCTATCTTTATGCCAACCAGCTACGTAAGAAAATTGAAAAATAAGCAGCCACCGTATTTACGTATGCATGGCAACAAAGATGTCATTTTCCAGGAAATAATTTATTAAAGGGATTAAATATCAAACAGAACAATTCTAGTTGCTGCCAAAATACAATTTGGTCTTGCAACGTGATTCCTCTGTCATTTACAAAACAATACTGAATTATTGTCCCCTATATATCATGTGGGAAAACATTCTTATTATGCTTCTCTTCTTCCTCCACTCCCTTCCATTTTCTTTAAAATTTTCCCCCACTTTTTCCCTCTTCTCTCATATATATTCATCAACTCATATTGAAGTATGTCCTTACAATCTCATCTAGAGAATCCGGTTGTCTGTGCAGATACTGATCAAACCCTAATTCCAGACGACGAACAACATGTCAAGAAATCTCCGGAGAACTTCCTTGATCTACCACCGGAATCTTTTTGGATCCCAAAAGACTCCGAACAAGATTGGTTTGATGAAAATGCAACCATACAACGTATGACCTCAATGAAACTTGGTTTTTTTGGCAAAGGAAATCACCATTCCAAATCTTTCTCTCATCGTTCTTTAGCCTCGTTGAATCATCATCAAAAACCCAAATCAACATCTCTTATTGCTCTTCCAAAGTCTAAAAAAACTAGCTCAACTGAAGGAAATCTCAAGCAGAAAAAGGTGCCAAAAAGTTTATTCAGAAGCCGGTCTGAACCGGGTAGAAAAGGCATTAGGCACGTACATGAACCGGGTTCACCTAAGGTTTCTTGCATCGGGAGGGTTAGGTCAAAGAAAGACAGAGGTATAAGAACCGGGTTCTGGAAAAAGTTACGGAATATTCTGAAGATTCGGCCGAAAGCAAAAAGTGTAGCTAATGTTGAAACTGTTAAACCGGCCGGTTCAGTCGGCGTGAAGCGGTTGGAGACTAGTGGCCGGTCAGAGTCATAGAGCGGCAATGATAATGATGGTCTTATTGGGCTTTATACGCATGCTTAATGGGCCCACATTTTATTTCGTTAGGCCGTGAATTGAGGCCTATATGGCCCACCACAAATATAAACAAACAAACAGCTATACGATTCCACCATTTGATTTTTCATTCTTTAAATTTTGAGAAAATATATATTCAAATTCAAGTTGTTATGCATGTTGAATTTAGTATTATTATGAGATAGAAAATAATCCACTTGTTTATACGAATTATTTGGTACATGAATTTTTCTACTTTCTGCCCTTTTAATAAAATATTAAAAGCAGTATTATATATGTATAGGTTGTTCATGGAAAAGGTCTAAATAAACTACGTGGCTTCCACTATATAAATCAAACCAAATCAATGAGAGAGGCATATCATAGACAAAAAGATAATGGAGAAAGTACACAAATAGTCATTCTTAGGTCTGTTATTTACAATGGCAGATTCAAGATTTTAAAGTTATGGACGTTTGCCGATAAAAATTTTAAAAAAAAGGAAAAATAAATTTATTTATGGGTACTGACTGCTCGCTCAATATTTTTCTAAATATTGTACAATTGCCTATATAAATTTATTAATATGGTCAAAGTTAATAGGTGCTTAAGCACCCACAACTCCCTATGTACATCCGTCACCGACTATTTAAAAATTAATCTTAGGTCTACTATTTAAAAATTAATCAATACATATTTTGTCCTAAATTTTTTTATTGTAGGACTTTATATCCTAAAAAAGCGAACTGACATACTAAAATTCAAAACACATTAGCTAATTTAAATAATAACCCTCTAAAATGACTACGTGTCATTTCTACAGATAACAGTGGGAGCTTATATGTGACGAAATATATAAGACAATTTGCACATGTAGGTACAAATCTGGACTTTATTCATTCTTTTAAATTTGTGAAATATATTCAAATTTAAGTTGCTTTGAATTCAGTATTATTTTTTAGATAGAGGATAATCTATTTATTTATACAAATTGTTCAATACATGAACTTTCTATTTTACTTTCTGCGATTATAATATTAAAAATAATATTATATATGTATAGGTTGTTCATGAAAATTATTAGCCAATGTTGAATATGAGACACGATAATGACTTTATGTTTGACCGTAATATAATTATCTTCCTGAAACTAAACGTGGTACATAAATGGCTGCGGATACAGAATATTGGGCCAAAAAGAACAATTAGCTTAGAGCTTCTAGAATCATCCTACAAGAAAAAAAGATGATCTTATCCATCCCTCTCTGTTAGTACTCATTCTTCTAAGATGTTAAAATAAGTAATTAAATCAACAATATTTACATCAAAAGTGTTATTGAGCTAAGAGTCTTTCGGGTATAAATTCTCTATCCCGCGGGGTAAGGATAAGATTTGCATATATTCTATTCTCTTTAAATCGCATTTGTAAGATTTTACTAAATTTATAATATTTACATAAAAACAGAAATGTTTTTTCATCTAAAGAATGGAGATCAAAGGAGACTATTAAAGCTCGATTTATCCGAATCTTCGTGAAAGACAAAAAAGATGGAGAAGAATCAATTCACCAGCCATTACATATATATATTTTACTAAATTATTAAATCAATAAGGGTATTGGTCTTTGATTCGTGATTTATCGGCTACTAGATCTATAAAGAATTTTGTTCAAAATTATTTCTTTATTTAGTAATTTATCGGTCATTAAATTCAGAGATCTCACATTATTCTCAAATGGTGTAAATATACATCAATATGTTTTTTTCACTAAAATCGCATAATTCTGAGTCGTAACACTTTGTGACCATCTGATTGTTAACGTGATAGTATTGTGATTTTTAAGTTAGAAAATAAAGTTATGTGGAAAAAATTTAAAGTTATGAGACCATTTGCGAAATTTATGTGGCTCGAGTAATAGACAGCCTACTTGATTAACTTTAAATAGTGATTGGGCCCTTGTTTTTCTTGAAATTTTGGTGTGAATTTTAGATTGAAAATGTGATTGTCAATAAGATGCATCCTCAAGTCAAGACATTTGAGAAACAAGCTACCAACATTATTAAAAGCAGCGGATCCCATTTTCAAGTTTCAAGTTTCAACTTTCAACTTTCAACTCCGTTTGAATGCATAACGACTAAGTCACCCTTTGATTAGAGAATTTTCTAGTTTCTTGACAGCCAAAAGGGTTAGAACTTAGAGTCCGTTTGGACATAAGAACTTTCTCACTTTTTTGGAAAAAAATTCACTTTTTATTGAAATCGGTGTTTGGCCATAAAATTTTCAATATTCGCTTGAAGATGAATTTGGAATATTTCAAAATTTGAAAACCAAAAAACTATTTTTCCAAACTTTATTTGCATCTATACCTGCTTTTTGTGCCACTTTTTAACTTGTGCCTGCTTTTGAAAAAAAATTACAAGCGTACCCGCTTTTTCACACAACTTCAGCCGACGGGCTGAAGTTTTTCTTTTGTACTGGAAAACATCAGCTAAAGTTTTTTTGTCTTTGTAACCGGAAAACTTTAGCAGTTTCCAGTTATAAAATAAAAACTTAAGCAGTTTCCAGCTTAAGTTTCTAGTTATAAAATAAAAACTTAAGCAGTTTTCAGCTGAAGTTTTTGTTTTATAACTGGATATGAAACAAAAACTTCGGCTCTTTCCAGTTATAAAACAAAAACTTAAGCTCTTTCGAGTTATAAAATAAAAACTTCAGCTCTAGAGCTGAAGTTTTCAAGTTATAAAATAAAAACTTTAGCTCTAGAGCTGAAGTTTTCCAGTTATAAAATAAAAACTTCAGCTTTAGAGATGAAGTTTCCTAGTTATAAAATAAAAACTTCAGTTCTAGAGCTGAAGTTTTTGTTTAGTAACCTCGAAACTTCAGTTCTAGTTATAAAATAAAACCTTCAGCTCTAGAGCTGAAGTTTTTGTTTAGTAACCCGGAAACTTCAGCTCTAGAGCTGAAGCTTCTCAGTTATAAAGGGAAGCTGAAGTTTTTTAAAAAGTGGGTACGGGTGCAAACAAAAAGACAAAAACGGCCACAGGTTATAAAGGGGCGCCCAAATAGGGCGCCCCGTGCAATTTTTACCACTAGATCACTCACAAAACTTTTAAAATAACCCACAATTATTTATGTCCAAACACAACTCTAATTCTCAAATATCATTTTCACTTAAAACTTTTTTTTTTAACTTTTGTTTTTGGAATTTTACAATTATTATGTCCAAACGCCTACTCAAGGGCGGCTTAATGGTACTCAACCAACTGCTTGAGCCCCACATCTAGGGTGTCCCAAAATTTTCTCATATTAAATAGTTGTATTTGTATTTGATGAATTTTTACAAAATATTTAGTATATATATTTAAAAATTGTATCTTTCATAAATATGGAAACTATGAGACCGATATAGATAATTGAGGAATAGGAATAGTAACTTACATGTGAATATATTTTTTGCCTCCTTTATACATTATTATTATTATCATATTGCCCACATTATTTTTATTACGTTCTCTTTAAACTGGTTTTTACTTAGTTTTTTCTATTCCTTTTAGCCTTTCGAGACTTATAAGTTCACTGTCTCATAAAATATTCTATCAAATATGATAGCAAAAAGTAATTGCGTACTCTTTTTTTGTCAAGCTTTTCCGGCTTTGCACCAAATATATTGAAACAACAAAAGTAATACCAAGTTATCTATGACTATTTGTTAAACGAGGTTCAATCGTTCTATACTTTTCTTATTACTTTGCATCTAAAATATATTATTTTTTGATATTTTTTGTTTGTAAGTATATTATTATCTTTTTAAATTTTTTTAGAATTTTAACATATCAACAAAAAAATATGAATCCGCATAATAAAAGTGCCAAAAAAAGAATGAAGAATTGAAACTTTAATACATAGGAAGAATTTATGCTTAATAAACAAATCACTAATATAATTGAGCTAGAAGAGAATGAAATCCCAGAAGAAGAAGAAGTTGGTGAGAGTTCAACATAAATCTTTTAAAAATCTGAAAATCCTATAAGAATTGAATAATAATCCTAGAAAGTAAAAAGATATATAATCCTAGTTAAGAAATCGATTAAAAATAAATTATTAAAAAATTTATTTCTCAAAAAGATAGAAAAATAACTTTAAAATAAATTTTATTAAATGAGTTTTTAAATATAAAAAAACTTAAAGAGGCTATTTCCAAGTAAACCCCTATCATTCTTCCCTCCAAGAACTTCCCACTTTGCTCTTGGGAAAGTCGAACTCTCAAACTCTCAATTGAAAATGGGTATTACTTACCATCATAGCAACCCCTCTTGTCTACTTAAACTATCCCAAATAAAATTTTGAAGCTCAAAAACACAAGTATGATTGACTGATCCAATGTTAACTTAAAAGCAAGGACAAAATTTCTTAATATTATCGTGAGAAATCAAGCTCAAAATCCTTGACTTTTCTTCTCTTTCTCCAGCTTGTTTTTTATAGAGCAAATTGTTATCCCATATAGAGAGCCCAAAAATTCTTCTTTGGTTTCAACTCATAATGAAGCAATGATCACATCTCCATTTCTCGTAGTTCATTTCACATTGATATATCTGGTTGCTGGTAATGTTGAACAATAATTTGGGCATTAACTTTTCAACTACCATTTTGACCAGTTATAAATGAATTTTGAGTTGGAATATCCCACAAATAAAGTTGCAACCAAGTGGAAAATTTTCAATTTTAATACACATTTCAGGAATCTTAGTAGGCGTTTGCACATAAAATTTGTAATCTTAGTATAAATTTTTGTGATGTTTTTGTAAAATGATTATGGGGTGTGTTAGAACTGTTTCTTATTCTGTATTCATTAATGGGAAGCTTACTAAATCCTTAGAGGCTAGGAAGGATTAAGGCAAGGAGACCCCATTTCTCCTTTCTTATTTGTCCTGGCAATGGAATATCTTAGTAGGCTACTCAAGCAATTAGGAAAATTGCCTAATTTCAACTTCCATCCTAAATGTGTTAAAATGAATTTGATCAACATGAATTACTCTTTTTTTCCTTTTCTCGATCTTTCGTCAAGGGTCGATTGGAAACAGTCTCTCTGCCCTGTCGGGTAGGGGTAAGGCATGCGTACATATTATCCTCCCCAGACCCCACCCTGTGGGACTATACTGGGTAACTGTTGTTTTGTTGAATTACTCTTATTTTGTAAAGGGAGTGTTATGTCTGTTCATATGCTATTTGATAGGTTTCAAAGTTTTTCTAAGGCCTTTGGTTTTGTTGCAAACTTGAGCAAAAGCTCTATTTACTGTGGAGGTGTTACACATGAGTTCCAAAAATGATATCCATAATCTACTGGGATTTAGCATTAAATACTTAGGGATCCCTCTAAGCACCAAGAGAGTATCTATGTTCAATGCCAGCCTCTTTTGGATAAAATGTTAGGAAGGATTAAACCATGAACTACTAGATTCTTATCATATGCTCGCAAATCCCAATTGATAAAGTGAGTGTTGTTCTCCATACAAGTCTTCTAGGCGCAGATCTTCGTCTTACCCAAGAAAGTTGTTAAAGTCATTGAAGCTACTTGTAGGAATTTCCTTTGGTGTGGTGGTCCTAAGTTGTCAAAAAGAAAAAAACTTTGTTAGCTTGGGATAGGGTCTCTTATCCAAGTTTTGAATAAAGCGATAATTAGTAAACTGTTGTGGAATATATGAAGGTAAACAGATAAACTTTGGGTGCAGTGAATTCATTGTTATTATGGGAGGAACATGAATATGTTTGATGATGTCCTAAAGCAAGAAACCTGGATTGTTCAGAAGATTTTGAAAGCCACAAAATACTTTAATGAAGCAAGTAATATATTGAATGAGGTGCAGAGTATGGAGAAGTTCTCTACAAAGTAATTTTACTTGAAGTTAAGGGTACATTTCAGAAAGTTGCATGGAGGATATCAGCCAGGTCTACCCAAATGGATTTTCATATTGAGTTTGGCTTCATTTGTGAGACTGTATACAAGAGATTTTATTATTCAAGTGGGATGTGACTCAAGATCAAGTTTGTCCTTTGTGTGAGCTCCATGAAAGTTTTGCACAACGCTGTAAGAAGCTGCTCAACTGGATAGGTCTCACTAGAAATCCAATGGCCTAGTACTAGTGGAAGAAGTCCAAGAGATGAGATATACAAAATGCTACTAGCGGCTGTTGTTTACCATTTGTGGATGGAAAAAAATTATAAGTATTTTAGGCCAAGCAACAAATTATTGAGGTACTAGCTAGACAGATAGTTCAACAACAACAACAACAACAACCAGTAAAATTCTATAAGTGGGGTCTTGGAAGGGTAGTGTGTACACAGACCTTATCCCTATCCCGAAAGGGGTAAAGAGGCTGAGAGTTCAATAAAGATGAAGATTGCAAAGTGGCTGGAGATCTTAAACTACTACCCAGCCTAATTACTTTTGTTATTGAGATAATCTTTTTGCTATTTTAGTTTCTAACCTTAGGTTGAAGGTTGAGACTTGATGTCCAACATTCAGTATTTGTGTGTTGTACATAATTCCAATTTTGGTAAAAACAAATAATTTAACTAATTACCAAAAAAAAATCAGATTTTTTTCTTTTAAAAAAACTTTCAAAATTTCACGGACAAACATGTTTTCTTTAAAAAAAATCTGAAAAAAGAAAAAAAATCTATGAACAAAAGGGTCCTATAAAAAAGGTGTTCAATCAAGAAAGTAATACAAGTGGAAGTAGCACATATAAACTTACAAGCATAAGTTAATGACACAAACATTACTATCTGGATACAGAATAAGTCTATTTCTTTATAGTAGTTTCTTATTTTCCTATTCCCCTTTTCCAGAACAAGCTTTCTACTAATACTCTGCAGTTGCCTTAAAACAGAATGAGCACATTAACAATATTCAATGAACTTCTTCCTCCTTGTTTGTGTAAATAACACAGTCAGATCTTGGATATGAAATGCATGTCAACAAATAACCCTTCTCCATTTGATCATCGTCGAGGAATGCACCTTCGGATTGGTCTACTGATCCCAAAACCAACTGTCCTGCACAAGTACAACAAGAACCAGCCCTGCACGAGTACGGCAGCTCCAAACCAGCATCCTCTGCTGCATCAAGAATGTATTGATCATCCGACACTTCAATTTCATTCTCGGTACCATCAGAGCTTATTAGTTTCACCTTGTATGCTGCCATTGCGGAGACTTTGAACGAGGATGAAGACTTTAAGCCAAATGCTTTGGAAATACTCTTTACAGAACCTAAAGAGCATTGACGTTTTGTAAAGGTGGAGGATCTTATCGATGGTGCAACTTTGAGCAAGGAAGATGAAGGAATGCTTATACTCGACATATTACACCTGGGAGACACACAACTTGATCAATTTAGCTAACTCGCGCTAAAAATCACGACAAGATGAAATATCCAGCAAACAAAGAAAGATGCTATCTTGTATGCAAGCAAAGAAAGCCAAAATGATGGACTCTAAACTCCTGTTTTCCTAAGCGACTAGTGGAAAATGTCCAATTAGAAGAGAAGCTGAAATTTATTTCCAGTAATACTATTGATTATGCATTTATTAGTTGTCATGATCACAGAATTTGAATGTCATTAGCATCTAGCTACTTCATCGATACATTAACCAATTAAACAATGCTGAACAGGCAATTCTATATCCTCAAATGGTTAGTGATATCCCATTGCAAGACCAGTCAAATGTGCTATCAGATTTTAGAAACTGCATACTCTCTATGAGAAAGTGTATCAGTGTCGCATATAGTTAAGCGCATCGACAGAAGAACTGTCTTTAGTTAACAGAGAAATCCAAAGAATTATTCCTACGCTGCATCTTATTCTAATTTCAGGATTATAAACTTCAAATCAAGACCTAAGTTCTCAGAAAGGGAAATTCATTCCATCAACTTGTGCATTGCAAAGATATGAATATGTACACCTTTCGCTTTCGTTACAACAACAACAGCAGCCCAGTGAAAGGGTAGTGTGTATGATGACCTTACCTCTACTCCGCTGTTTCCAATAGACCCTAGACAAGAGTTAGATGCACACAACTTTCAATAATAATGAACAATTAGAGACTGTTTCCGATAGACTCTTTCGCTTTTCGTTGGAAGCACTTAAATTATGAGCAACTAAATTTTCTCCAAGACTTATGCATACTCACAGTGACACACAAAAATATGTGAAACATTCTATTATGTCATTGTTCTTTATGTGTGATTCTTGTGCTTTGCCAATTGATCTAGACTCTTGAATTTATCAAAAATTGCAAATCATAATACCATGACAACAGAATGGCAGATGTTTGCAGACTCACCATAGAACTCATGCTGCAAAAGGGATAACATTAAAGGGTAATAAAGTATAGTTTTCTTTGCGGAGAAGGGCCTAAAATGCCCCTCAACTATCAAATTTGGTCTAAAAATGTCCCTCATCCACCTATTGGGCCAAATATGCCCTTCTGTTAATGTTTTTGGCTCACAAATGCTCTTTGAGTTAACGGAAGGACACGTGTCATCCTCTTATTGGTGCATTCTAAATATTTCATAATTAATTAAAAAGACACATTATTCATACCTGAAAAATAAATAAAAATTTTCTAGAATACTTACAAAAGTTTTTTACTAAAATAAGATTTTTTTTTCCAGTTTTTAACTTTTGTAAGTATTTTAGAAAATTTTTATTTATTTTTCAGGTATGAATAATGTGTCTTTTTAATTAATTATGAAATATTTAGCATGCACCAATAAAAGGATGACACGTGTCCTTCCGTTAACTCAAAGGGCATTTGTGAGCCAAAAACATTAACAGAAGGGCATATTTGGCCCAATAGGTGGATGTGGGGCATTTTTAGACCAAACCTGATAGTTGAAGGGCATTTTAGGCCCTCTTCCGTTTTCTTTGTACATGTTCAAACAACAAAACATTACTAGTAGGAGACCGGCCATTTTCAATTGAATGACAGACTATTCTACTAATTAAATCAGAGATCCAATTTCCAAATGATTTTAATTTCTTTGCACTGACACAATGTAAAGCTTTTCCACAGAATCAAGTTAAGGCTGTTGGAATAGGTAAAATATGCTGCTAGTACAGAAATTCATTATATTGTTTGTATATAAGTTAAATTTCCATGCACACAGACAGTAAACTTTTTTAACACAACCGAGTTAAAGTTACCTACAATTAACCAGAACTTAAAAGGTCAATCAATTACCATAAACAACGTGCTATTAACTTGATTCACTTAACAAAAGAATCATTTATCTTTTTAAACAAAATAATTCAAAATCCAGTAATCAAGAAAAATACATGATGATTCCATAAATAGAAGTCTAAGTTATGAGAAGATAATAGAATATAGAAGGAACTTACCGAAGCAGAAGAATCTGAAGTTGCAAAAAAATGACTATACTCAATACCAAATCAAAGTAGCTGTACACTATGCCCTAAATAATTCCCTTTGTGTTGATTTATATAAGAAAATTTAGAGAGAGCTTTAACCGACTGTTGAAGTGAGCTAAGAAGCAGATGAAAAAACAAATAAGGGTACCTGCCCGCCCTTCACTTTACCTGTCCTTTCGACCCTTGATAAGGACGTAATTTGTTGTTTATTACCCTTTAAAACAGTAGCAATTTCAATCTCCACTACTCTTAAAATATAATTTATTTTTAGACTTTATTTCATTTCCGAATTTGTATTGAATATGGGGTGACGTTCGAGCAATAATTTATTGAGAATCAAATGTGGTAACCAACTAACTACTATTCAGTTTTTAAATATAATTTTGTATGTTTTTAATATAAAAATTTGTAATTTATAGTAGTACTTTTATATTAACTTTTGAAATAAAAACTCTAAAATAAAATTTTATTTTGTTAAACGTTTTGTGACGGCGAAAGCATTACTAAAATATTGAGATATTAAAGAAGCAGAAATCATTTTGGGCAGATCATGGAATATAATTAGTAATTAGTAATTAATAAGAGGTGGAAGGAGCGAAGTTGGTAACTCTATGTTGAAGAGAGTCAACTGGTTGTGATACATTGTATGCAGACAGAGACTGGAGCCAGGTGTTGTGGAATGTGATATAATGATAGTTTCCAGACTCTTCGTTGTCTTATTCATCAAAGCATCACGATTGTTCTTTATACATATCTTTATAAAGAAAACAATTTGAGTAATACCAAAAATACGTTATATTGTCCTATTTCCTGCACCCTTCCAGATCCAATTAAAGGTCATATTATATCATTGGCCATAGATTTTGGCTCAAGGATTCGAAATAACATTTGAAGATTATTTTAATAGGTGTTTGCTTATCAAATTGACCCCTTTTTACAATTTCAAATTTGAAATATATGATCGGCAAAGCCACATTCAACCAAGGAATATCAAACTTAAAATATATGATCAAAAGTTTGAAAGTGTTAAAGAATAGAATTTTACTTTAAGTGAATGTCTATCTTGTGGATAGTTTTACTTTGTGACTAAGTCATATTTCTCCTATAAATAGAGGGGTCCTACCCCATTGTAATTCATCTCAATATCAATAAGAATTCTCTCTTTCTTTCTCTGCAATATTGTTCTTGTTCTTTTATTATTTATAACACGTTATCAGCACGAGACTCTAACCAATCGAGTAGAAGCTTTGAGATTGAGCACAATGATTATCAATTGTTCCATGAACTTCCTTCATGATTAAATTTTGGATTTAAGGTAAGTGTTTTACTTTATTTTTCTCTTTTATTCTATAATTTAATTTTATATACAAGCAAAGATCAAAGTTTGATTATAACTCTAATGGAGTTTGTAAGAAATTATAACCACCTGAAGTGGTAAGATTTATATGCACTGCCATGATTAAATTCATGTATAATTGTGGGCAAAGAATTGAAAACTTGTCCCATTGAATTTGCTTCATTCTCATTCCCTTTAGAGAATGTGATAGCAGTATGTAATAAGTCTGAAAGAAGACAAAATTATTACCATGAATAATCAATGGATATGAACGTGGCAATAGACGAAATTATATCGTCATCATTGTGGTAATGAGAACAATAAGTATTCTCAAAATAATACTCCACTCTGTGAAAGTAATATTTGTCATCGATTTGACATGAGTTTTTATAATGCACATATAGATGATTATGGTCCACTCAGATGTGAATGTGACAACATCTTACTTATGAATACATATTCATTCTTTAGAGAATATGAACGTGCTAATGTTAGTGAATATACCACACTCACCTCTACAAGAAGGTTTGAGATGATACCATAAATAATGTCATGATTATGGCATGAATGGTCATTGGTCACGTACCTATTGTACGCCAAAATATTTTGGCATTGTGATTATTAAAAGACAACGGTAATGCAAGAAACAGATCTTGCATATAATTTTGACCATACACATAATGGTATAACTTTCTCTTTAATAGAGATATTCACCACATGGATGTTGATGAATCTGTAGTAGTACAAAATTAATTGAGAGCTCTCGAAGAGCCAATTATTACTATTTTGGAGAAACACAATTGATTACCAACAAGGTATTGTGTTGTAGTAAGTCTCAAAGAAACTTATTCAGTTTCCAAAGTATATGCGAAAGCGGTTGATTATATTGAGACTATAAATAAAAGAAAGATTTAATATCTTCTATTACTACAACTTGTAATGGGGTAATATGTATGTAAAAAGCTACCCGCTTTATCTCCAATTTGTACTACATAAACAAAAGAATACCACAATGAAGTGGATATTGATATAAAAACCCATATCATAATAAACTTGGAGTTTATTCATAATTGCACACATCATGGTGTACATCTGAAATTTATCAATATTGATAATTTATTCAGTTGGCATAATTGATTTACCCATATCAATTTAAGTATGATGTGCAAAAATAAAGAGAATTCACATGGGTAAATATTAAAGAACTAGAAAGTTATTTACGAATTCTTTTATGTGTCTGTTCTCATTAATTAATATACCAACTAAAATGGGGATTGAATCCCATTAATGCTGGAAATATCAAAGGTGAATATGGGCTCATTCACCTGTCATGTATACCACATAAGATGCATATATGAGATTGTTATATGTGTGATTATTATTAACTAGCAACATGGTGTTTGCGAGGTAACTTGCTCAATAATTTAATTTAGAGCATATTCCAGATTTTTTTATTCAAGATAGTTCATCTTGATAAGTTGGTTTACATCACAGCTGGTTTAGCAAAAATGATTTATTGAGTGCCTCCACTTAATAGCTAAACTATTGCTTATGAGAATAAAGTTTATATATATCAGTTTGATATACGTTATATACGAAAGTATATTATTTTTCTCCCCTCACAAGTGGTTCAGGGTCAAGAACCAAATAATTCCATCTTATTATTATTATTGATGCGCGGTGTATATTTTGATTAACACCATAACGCACAAAGATGGGTTCTCAAAGTTGAGGGAACAAGTTAGTTTTTTCTAACATGAGGGGGAGACAAGATACAACAGTTGAGAAAATGTTACATGGAATGAATTATCATTTATACATCTAGATCCTCGAATAAAATTATATGAACTTGAAGTTCATAAAAGGATAATTCATGTGCAATTTATTGCAAAGCATGCCAGACGCATTTGGTGACCCAAATAAAGTAACGATATTCTCATTTCAAATGCTCATATTAAATCCTAGAAGGACAAAGTCTATGGTAAGCTTAAAGCATATAGACAAATCGGTTTCAAATAAACTTCTTGATAAAGAAGATGAGCAAATGATCATAATAAAGGAGACAAGTGATCTAGAAGATCACATGACATAACACTTCATAATATCTCATGAGAGATTCAGGTACCTGAATATATGAATGAAGAGATTTCTATGTTATGTCATTACGAAAATACATTGAAACCGATATAAAATCTTTGTCGACGTCAACCTTCAAGAAGCTAGTGCACAAGATTGGGATGCGAAGGCTCAAGGATGTGAATTGATGCTCTCATCAGGGGGAGTACTTAATGCGCGTTGCACTCTTTTTTCCTTACAAGGTTTTGTCCCACTGGATTTTCCTTGCGAGGTTTTTAACGAGGCAACCAAAAGGCGTATTATTAGATATGTGTCCTATTTTTCCTTTTCTAGATTTTTTTTCCCATTGGATTTTATTTTAGTTAAGGTTTTAATGAGGCACATTACTTATTGAGTAGACATTCAAGGGGGAGTGTTAAGAATAGAATTTTACTTGGAGTGAATGTCTATCTTGTGGAGAGTTTTACTATGTGACTAAATCATATTTCTCCTATAAATATAGGGGTCCTACCCCATTGTAATTCATCTCAATATCAATAGAATTCTCTCTCTCTCTTTCTTTGCAATATTGTTCTTGTTCTTTTATTATTTATATCAGAAAGATAAATTTTAAGAGTTTTTTTAAGTTTTCACTCACGAGACTTTAACTTCATAAATCCTTTTTTAACTTTAACTTTAGATACTAGTTTTTTTCGAATCATAACCAACTCATGTCCATCAGCCCAATAATATCATATGTTTCTCCGTGAAATTTGCGATACTAAGAGCTCGTTTGGAGATTTTTTTTTCTTTTTTTTAAAATTGAGTGTTTGTTTATAAAATTTTTAATTTTCACTTAAAGAAGCACTTTGAAATTTTTCGAAATTTGAAAAACTTCAAAAATTATTTTTCAAAATTTTCACTCAGATCACTCACAAAACTTAAAAAACAACCAAAATTATATTCAAGCCGAAACACAATACTAATATTCAAATACCATTTTCACATAAAAAAAATTTAACTGATTTTTGAAATTTTACAATTCTTATGCCCAAACGCCCAGTAAGTACAAACTTGAGTGGTCTTTTTGCTATAAAAAGTCGTTTACTGAATTTCTTGCTATTTAGAAAACGTTGAGCGAACTTTTTAGTTATAAAAAATATGAGTATTATAATTACCTGTAATATAAATGACTATCCATTAAATTAACATGTTAGGACCTGCTTTTTTTTTTAAGCAGGGAAAAGTAAAAAATAGCATGATTTACAATTGATAACTAAAATTGGCTACGGTTTTAAAAGAATCGAACTTTAGCCACATTTTTAATTAAAATAAAATCTAACCAAAGCTATTCTTAAACTACACAAAATTCCAGCTTAATATGCAAGAGTGCAAAATTTTACATATAAGATTCCACCATATTGTTTTAAAATTTGATAATGTGTTGGGGTTCCAACAGACTATACTGTATAAGTTTATAAGTAGGAGTTCCACAATCTAGCATATTATGCTAGAACTCTCTTTATTTCAGCTAGTGTATTTTTGTCAAGATTTTATCTTTGCATAAAATAGTGGCTATTTTCTAATTACCAATCCAAAAAATTGGCCAACTCATATTATTTTGGGAGAAATTCAAAAATAGCCACAGTTTAAAAAGTAATCAAAATTTAGCCATTTTTCATGTAAAGATAAATTTGAACGAAAAAACTGTTCAAAATCCGGAAAATACTCCAACATAATATACTGAAATTTCAGTATAATATTCTGGTATATTGGAGTTCTAGCATAAGTATACTAGAACTCGAATATATTATACTAGAGTTCCACTATAATATACCGGTCCAGTATAATATGCTGGAAGTTCATACACATGTGCTCCAATATCCAGTATATTATTTTGGAACTTTATGCATGTTGGAGTTCTAGCATAATATGATAGAAGTTCATACACAGGTGCACCGATCTCCAGTATATTATGTTGGAACTTTTCGTGTTGCAGCAAAGTAGAGTTCATTACTCAAATGGTCACTCAACTATTCCAAATTATCTCCCAAAGTTACTTTACTTTCGTTTGTAACAACAAAGTCACTGAACTATACCTATTACACTCAGAAGTTCACTCAATAAGATTTTTCAAATTTTGGATTGTCAAATACCTATTTTACCCTCTATGTTATAAATATTTATCTTTTCTTTATTTTTTTAAAAACTTTTTAATATTATAATTTTCCCTTTTTAATTATATTATGGACTTACCAATAGAATAAATAAATATTATTTATAACTTAAAAAATAAAATGTGTTTAAGCATATATAATATCGGAATAACAAAATAATGAGCAAAGTAAAAAAATTACTTAGAATAATTTGCTAGTAATAATAATTGAAGTATTAACAACAAAAATCAAAAATTTATTTACATAACTTAAAATGAAAGAAAATAAAGGTTGTAAAATATATATTCCAGCATTTAATATAAAAATAATTACTTAAATAAAGGTATATTCATAATATACAATATATATTCTTGAAAATTATGCTCAATTATATTATTATGTTGCTACCAACTTTTCAACGACATAAAGTTATGTCACCAGAACTAGGGGGACTATCTGTATAGGGTAAAATATGCTATGTTAAGTTGTGCATGGAATATATATAATATAATTGAGCATAATTTTCAAGAATATATAATGTATATTATAAAAAAATACTGCTATTTAAATAATTATTTTTATTTTTATGTGCATGAAATATATATTTTACAATCTTTATTTTCTTTTATTTTGAATTGTGTAAATAAATTTTAAAATTTTGTTGCTAATACAAAAATTATTATTACAAATAAATTATATAATTAATTGTTTTTACTATTCTCAATATTTTGTTATTCCATCATTATAGATGCTTAAATACTTTTTGTTTTTTTTAATAGATAAATAATATTTATTTACTTAGGTAAGTTCGTAATATAATTAAAAGGGGAAAATTATAATATTTAAAAGTTAAAAAAATAAAAGAAGAAATTATAATTTAGAGGGTAAAATAGGTATTTGGCAATCCAAAATTTGAAAAATCTAGTTTAGTGACCTTCTGAGTGCAATTGATATAGTTTAATGACTTTGTTGTTACAAACGAAAGAAAAGTGACTTTAGGAGATTTAAGAGAGCTGAGTGATCACTTAACTAATTAGTAGCTATTTTTAATTTTTTTTAATAATTTGCAAATACTAACTATTTTTCAATGAGTGATGCTAGCACTATTTTTAGTCAAAATCGCGTGCCATAGCCACTTTTACGGTTGGATATCGAAAATAGCCATTGTTTATAAAGTTAATAAAAATAGCCACTATTTACTGTAACATGGACCGGTCCCGTATAATTTACGAGAATTCTGGTGCATTTGTGTACGAACTCCAGCATATTATGCTGGACCGGTATACTTTGCTAATCATTGTAAAATTTGCGGGAGACTGGAGAACTAGTGCTCCAAACTCCAGTATATTATACTGGATATTTATACTTGTTGGAACTCCCGTAAATTTTACGGGAGTTCAAGCATAATTATGCTGGAACTCCCGTAAAATTTGCGAGAGTTCAAGCATACTTATGCTGGAACTTCCATAAAATTTGCGGGCTTATTTTTTGGATTTTAAATAGTATTTTTGCTCAGATTTCTCTTTACATAAAAAGTGACTAAATTTCGATGACTTTTAAAACTTGGCTATTTTTCAACGAACTATAGAAAATCTGGTTATTTTTAAATTTCTCGCCTATTTTTACGTTCATCCCGGTTCAACCAAGTCCAAAAGGCCGAACCAATGATTATCAAGGCCCAACGATCATAACAACCCATGGACTCCCAGTCGGGTCAAGCCGAATCAATTACAGTAAATTGCAAATGAAGGCCACCTTTTCTTCTTCTTGTTCTTCTTCTTTGATGGTGATACTGTAAGCCGGTGGAGCTGAGAAATAGCAAAAATGAGAAAGCAAGTATTAACTTTGACAGAAGCTGCGGCGTCGAGAATACGGCAGCTGTTAGAACAGCGTCAGCGTTCTTTCCTTAAGCTTGGCGTCAAATCTCGAGGCTGTAACGGCTTATCTTATACCCTCAATTATGCAGGTTTCCCCTATATCAAAATGGTTTACGATCTTCTTTTTAAGCTAATGTCAATTTTTTTTTCCTGTTTGAGTTTTTAAGTGTATAATTGATCTGAAACCCGGATACATGGACGATATTTGCAACAGATTATATATTACATCCAGCTTAAAATACCCATGATCATTTAAATATAGGAAAGATTTGTATACTGCTATTTATGTTGGAAAAAATTTGCTTAATGTCACCAATTTTCGGTGCCATCCTCCCAGACGCTCTTTTACACTGTGCTAACTGTTAATTATCTGAATCTGCTGAATAAGAAATGTCTTTCATCGCTTTCCGTCATAATTTGAGCTGCATTTAGTGTATAATTGGTTTACTTATAGTTTGAAGTTTGTCGCTCTGGGTTGAGTCAGTAGAATATATCACTCATCAAATGTGTGCGTGCAACAACATAGAACCCGACAAGTGGTGTCTGCCGAGGGTAGAAAGTGCGCAGCCTTATCCCTACTTTGTGCAGGTAGAAAGGTTGTTTCCGGTAGATCCTCGGCTCAAAGCAAGCAAATCAAATGTGTGCATGCAGGCACACAGAAAGTTTGCTGGAGTTAACAACAGCAGTCTTCATTTATTTTGTGCTTGAAGTTTCAATGTCATGCTAGCAACATTTCATAGAGCTAGTTCCAGCGATTTGTGCAAGCGTGTCCCTACAGATTATTCTGCCATTTTCACTAATCATAATTAATTAGCTTTAGAGCTTGCCTATTATAAAGATTAATAACTGATGTACAATCTGTGAAATTTCTTAAAGAAAAAAAAAGCATCTATGAAATTTTTCCTCTCATGTTTAGAGTAATTTCTAAAAGGACCATGGATTGTACAGATGATAAAGGAAAATTTGATGAGTTAGTTGAGGACAAGGGCGTGAAGATACTGATTGATCCAAAGGCTCTTATGCACGTCCTAGGTACAGAGATGGATTTTGTTGATGACAAGCTCAGGTATGAGATGCTATGTCTGTTTTCTGCTCTACTAGTATTGTCATATTATGTCTTCTATCTATGGCTACTACCATTGCATTCGTAACCTCTTTCTATGATCGATATTTTAAGCTTAACTACTCTCCGAGCTGTCAAGTCGCAACATTAAGTATCACAACAATAATCTGAGATTAAAGCAAGTTTAATTTTCCATTTTTTTTGTACCGTCTCACATCACGACATTAAGTATCTATACGAGCTAAGATTAAAGCAAGTTAATTTTGTTAGTTTTCCAGTACAGTTGTGACATAACTGTGATGTTTAAAAGGCTGAAGTCAACTGCTGCCTTTTTTTTCCCCTGCAGAGACAACCCTCCTTTAGTTTTTCTTCAGAAGCTTTCAGATGCTTTATTTATTGAAGTTGACTTAAATTTAGTAGTTTTCTTAATCCCTATGACTTTTGCGACTAGTCTTGTTGAATTCTTTAAACTAACCTATCATGTCCTTTTGGGGACTTTGCTTCAAGGAATAAGAAGGTATAATGAAATAGCAATTACGTGATTTGATCTTTTTCGTTTGTGGTTTCTAGCTTTTGATCAATCTTTTCTTTGCCATTTGAAGCCCCATTTTCTTAATATGGATATAATCTTTACATTCTCTTATCTATCTTAATATCTGTGATCCCCATGGAGGAAGATAAGAAAATATGCTTCAAATGATTAAGACTCCATGCTCTAACTTTTCAGTAAAAAAAATTGATTGGAACTTCACTATGACTCATTTCTTTCCCTTTTTTTCCCCGGTAAAGCAGCGCTCTTGTTTCCCTCAAATAAACTTTGGTGCTAAGTTGCTCGGACACGGATGCAGATCTAGAGGTCGGATTCTTCGAGATCTGGGGAAACGGATCCTAATACGGATACGGGTGTGGGGATCCGACTAAAAATAATTTAAAAAAAATAAAAATATAAAAATAATCTCTAAATTATGAGAAATTTTGTGTAATACTTACGTATAGTTTGTAAAGTGTGGATTCCTTTTTTATTCTCAAGTTGTAGATAAGCAAATAATTGATTTCTTAAGTAAGATATGATATTTTCTTCAAGTTTACCCTAGTTTTGATTCTGATTCTGGGAATCAAATTGTATCTCATTTCGAATTTTTCCGTCTGTTGTAGTCAAAATACAAAACTTATTTGACCAAATCCGGTACGGATCACATATCCACACTTGTACTAGTGTCGTGGCGATATGGGCACACAACACTTAAATTGTCGTGTCGGAGCAACTTAGCTTTGGTGATGGTTTGCCTAGTGGATGTATACATTTTGGCCTCCTTGTAACTATCCCATCTTGAAACCCCTAGCCTAAAAACATATGCTTTCTCTCTTATTGCCATGGCAGATCAACCACCCTCTATCCGGTTGCTTCTTATCCATGCAATTTAGAACTCTAGGAATATGAACTTTATATTTTAATTAGGAAAATTGAACATATAACAAGCTTTTAATATTGTTCTGAGTCACTTACGGGAAACTCCTTGCCGAGGGCCTGTGCACCCCGGGATTAGTCGGGGCTCGAGGAGACTCGGACACCCGTTGCTAAATCAAAAAAAAATAAAATATTGTTCTGAGTTCTGACTGTGATGAACTGGCTAATCTGAAGGTCGACTTTGAAAAATGGTTAATCTTCGGTTGGCTGTTGTCCTGTTATGATGGTCAGTTCATATCTTGGTAATATGATTCAGTTTCTAGTTTGTAAAAGATTGCGTTTTGGCTAATGATGAAGGTTGTTTTGTGAGGTGGATTAGGAATGAATTTCATGTCTTTTACGTGGAGAGCATTCCGTCCTTTGCTTGTTTTCGTTCAATTATATCCCTATGTAACTTGTCATCTTAGGCTGCGGCCAAGATCCTATTTCTATCCTAAAGAAAAATCCCAAAAGCAATCTTGGGATGGGCATCAAAAATTTATTTAGTTCTTGCTCGATTCCTAGTATCTTTGTCCTTGTGAAACTGTTCCATTGCACTTAACTGCTTAGTGGAACGGTTAATATTGCTGTTCATAAACCTGGTTAATCCTTATATGTGTCTCATAAACATCATTAAATCCTATAACCTGACATCTTTTTTATCATAAGCAGATCTGAGTTCATATTTGTCAATCCAAATGCAACTGGACAATGCGGTTGTGGAGAATCTTTCATGACAACAACTAGCTCAGAAGCTGCTAAGTTGCGTGGCAAATCAAACTGATAGCTTGTTTTATACTCAGTAGTCAGTATGATGTACATTATATATACACTCAGAAGTGTGCATTTATAATCTGGAGTGGCAAATCAATGAGTCAATGGTCAGAAACAAAGGCTTTTGTTAATTTTTCTTCGACCTTTTTTTATCTTCTTTTCTTGTGTACATATTGTAACTCTGTTCTTCACCCCCAATAATATGAGTGGATGCATGTATTACTTACTGGCTACTGCAGCAGCTGTTCCAAATAATAAAATTTCTTTTTTTCATTAGTTATTATTTGAGTATAAATTTGGTTCGACTCTCTCTCTCTCTCTCTCTGCTGGGACTATAAATTTTGGTATTTGAATTGCAAACTTAAATACCATGAAGTTTCAACTATTTCCAAATGTGTATTCCTGTGTGCAGCAAGATATGCATAATTGAACAAGGATAAAGCATATATTACACTGTAATAAAGCATGCGGCCATTATAAATGAACAATATATACCAAATCATAGAGTGAATCTATAGGTATATAGTAAATAACAGCTCAAATTTTTAGATGATATGATCACGTGATTCAGTGTTTATTAACTAGAGGTATCCGCGCTCTGGGGATTTTCTCCTTGAGATTTCTTCGACTCAAATTTTAGAATGACCTTTTGCATTGCAGCTTTGAAACTTTTCACCTTTTGCTTATCATCTGCTAACTCATTCTTGTCAATACTGCTTCTTATGGTAAAAACACTTGATGACGAGTCGTCTTCTTGGCTTCCATGGAACTTGTAAAGCTTCACGTACTTCATAATGTTCTCCAGAAAAATTCTAATGAATTTATTACAATCGAAAGGGGGATATTTATAGTATGTGAAGATTCGAAATTGAGCATAAATGACAAAAGAAAGTACAAAAGTTTCTGCTAAAAGAAAAAAATATAAGAGAAAAGATCCAAGGATTTTGTTGGTAGTTATTGGTTGTACCTTTGGCAACTATTGATAGATGGATCCAAACTAAGATGTCATTTTGCCGTGATGAAAAAAATGCAGGTTTATTCAACTATATAAAAAGTCACAACAAATTGTTAGCTACCTAGCTAGTACTTAAACATTCTCGTGGCCTTAAATAGTTGGGCAAAATACAAAAATGGTCGATCCGCCGAAACTAATTGTATTCGCTAGTTAAAAAGTGTATAAAATATACTTCATAAGTCTTAATTTATGTGAACCTATTTTCTTTTTAGTTCATGCCAAAAAAAATGACTCATTTTTATATTTGAAAATAATTTTTTTTTATGCAATGATTTAAAGCCACACAAAATATATGTGCCTCATTTTACACCGTAAGTTCAAAAATCTTCTTTTTTTCTTAAATTTTGTATACAGTCAATTAGGTACACATAAATTATAACGGAAGGAATATATATTATATGTATATAATACACGAATATACATAAAATTGCATTTTATAGGCTATCGGTTTTCGGAGTAACCGAAAGTATACATTTCTCGTAATTTTGTTTTGCTCTTGCCTTTCATCCGTTTTGGCCACCTAATTCTTGTATCTAAGCCTGCCCAACTAGAGGCAATCAATTAGTTGTAGATTATGTTAAAGTGACCTTAACACATTCCAATTAAGAAAGTTTGCTTTCCCAATTTCTTTTCTTATTCCCACACTAGACGATCTTAGAATCTAGTGTAAATAGATAAGTTCAAAATATTCAAAAACATATATATATATATATATATATATATATATATATATATATATATATATATATATATATATATATTTTTTATTTCAGAACTTGCCCACCAGCCCCACCATAACGCACGGACTATTTGTGAAAAGTAGCTTCTCTCTGAGTAAAACCCCTTAGCCTCATTAAAAGAATAGTAAAGATTCAGATTCTTAAAATTCCTTTTTAGAAATCCAAATTTATCTAAGTCCGAAAAACATATTCTCGAAAAGGATATATCATTCCATTTTAGAATTAAGTGGTAATTCATTAATGTAGCCTCTGAAGATATAAGAAGGCTAAGGGCTCAAAATTCCATATTGGAAACTCAGACCAACCAAGCAGCTAACGGACCTGATTCTGTATGTGCGGAGATTGCATGACTAACAAAGGAAAATGAGAGACTTCAAGCTCAATTACTTGAAGAACAATTGTCCGCAAATGCTAGACTGGACCTAGTTCTCAAAACTATGGCCCTCTCATCTTCCAAGCCCTTTTCCTTTACCCCCTAGGATCTTCCTTGTGTCAAACTACTTTTGCTCCAATCACCTGTGGTTGCTGTTTTACTTTTGTTTGCATGTTTTTGTTATGATGGCATGTTGTACTTGACCATTACTGCTCCTAAATTACTCGATCCAATGTAAACACTAATGAAACAACTTCCTTTTCGTATAATCCTATGTTCCTTTGGCTTTTCTTTTCTTCGTGCGTGCACACATGTGGCATGAACTAGTTGTGTTAGACTTATTTATGCTTCTTACCTGCTGGTTCTATTTTTTTTTTATCCCTTTTAATGATGCCAAAAGAGGTAAGAACGCTGGAACTTAAGTGTTAGATTAAGGGGGAACTGTGATGAAGTTTAGATTAAGGAGGAACTACAACTTATATTAAGGGGGAACCATTGGCATCTCATGCTGGTTAATTTTGCTTTAAACAAATAATGTCCATATAGCGTCCATACCTAAGTTTGTCATCATCAAAAAGGGGAAAATTTATGGATTTTCAGTATTTTATGATTTTTATGTTCTAACAAACTTAGGCATGAAAAACCAGATAGAGCACCTAGCGTACAGGATATACATGTCATGCAGCCTGAAAATCAGTAAAGGCAGAAACACAACAGGGACCGGATGATCTGGCCCTTTAGGGTTCTCCAACATAAGCAAGTCAGTGACCGTATGCAATCAAGATAAAGAGGAACACAACAGGGACCTGCTACTTTAAGGTTCTCTGACACAAAGTACAAGTCAAGTACACAGCTAGAACGTGACGGAAGAAAGTGACCATCTGGCAACTGTTACAGAAGAGGAACACAACTAGGACCTGGTCTGTTGGTATGTCCTGATAGGAAGTACAAAGCCTATTATCCAGCTGGAACGCAACTGTCCAGCAGTGGATGTGCAGACTGTGCAACAGTCACTTCTCACTAGGAAGAAGTACACCAAGAGTTGACATCACTACCCACTGTGATATCTTTTATGATAAAGCAACTTGGTGCAAGACACACTTCCTTTGTGTATAGAGTTATATTCTCTCAAGCATAACAAAGTTCATACAACATTGAAGTCACTAGTGTGTCAAGAACAAAAAGACAACTCCACTAAGGATCAGCTTCTAACAGAGTCTTGTGAGCACATGATTTTTGCATCGGACAATTAATTCCAAAATTAAAACAAATATATTATTGAGTGCAATTACATGATTTGTTTGAAATTAGCTACACTTTGTGTGTTTGAATAAATAGAAATTAGAAAAAAATCAAAAATAATTAGGCTAGGTAATTACTTTGTTTTAATTAATTAGTTTTAAGAAGAAAATCACCAAAAATAGTTTAAATAACGGAAATTAGGGGAAACAATAGTAGAAAAATTGCAAAAAATATTAGATAATTAGGTTAAGTAGGAAATTAGATTTTTATAATATTCCATAAAAGAAAAAGAAAAAATACAAAAGGAAAATACAAAAAAATAATTAAAATACCAGAAAATCAAAAAAATTGGTGGTGTAATAAGCTTGGGCCAATTTGAATTGAATTTGGAGGCTCAAGCACATAAGCCCCAAGGGATCCGGTCTAATGCTTTAAGCTGATGCAATCTCGGCCGTTCATCTAGGTTCAATCCAACGGCCCAAATAATTAGCGGGTTAGTTTCAATTAATTGAGATGTGAGGATCAATCTCAGCCGTTCGTCTTGTTTAATCCAATGGCTGAGATAAAAGGACGGATTAATTAAATTATTTAAGAAAGAGATCGAATCTGAGCCGTCCGTCCTAGTTGATCTAACGGGCGAGACCTTGGTCTCATAAGCATCCAAACGGCGTCGTTTTTGTAACGCGCCTCAGAGCCGTCGATTTTCATCAAATGAACGGCTCAGATCTCATCAATTGCCTCAAGTATTTAAGGCTTTGGTCTGAACAGACCAAGCCATTTCTCTAATTTGCAAACCCTAGCCGCCCTTCTCCCTTGCCTCTCTCCGTCTCCTTCATCGTCTTCAACCTTCGAACCCTAGAAGGCCAATGGCGGCCACCACCCTCCACGGTGGTCGCCGGCCCCTCTAACTCCCTTCTATCTCCTTTTCCTTCTTCCTTATCTTCTTCTCTATCAAAGCTCCAAAAAACAGACCCTTTCTTTTGAAACGCCGGTCACCGGAACTTCACCGGTGACCGCTCAAACAACGAACCACCGCTCCAAACCAACGCCATTCGATCCCCCTCGTCTTGATCTATCACCCTACCCCAATAGTTTCCCTCGAACCTGCCTGGAACTCATCGAATATCCCAAAAAGTGTCGCCGGAAACCTAACTCCGGCGACTCCAAAACTCCAACCTTTCAAGACCCTACCTTTTTACCCTCCCAAACATCCTTCTGCAAACAAAAACCCAAAAAGGCTTCTTCTTGAAGCCTAAAAAAAGAAAACTAGAAAAAAGAAAAATGCGAAAAAGGAATAAAGGAAAAGAAAACAAGGAAAAGGTCTGAAAGAGTCTGAGAGATGGTAACAAGGAGTGAAGAAGGGGAAGCTTAGGGGACCAGCCCTGCGAGCTAAGTACCCCAATCCTTTTCTGCTTCCTCGATTTCTTTGTTTTTTGTTTTGCATGTCTTGTTTTTCTTTGTTATTCTTTGTGTATTTGGCATGTTTTTTAGTTAGTCGCATGAACTAGGTTTTTTTTTTTTTAGTCTTTGATAAGTTTCTGTTTGATCTAAGTTTTCTTGTCTTGCATGTTTCTTTCTGTCCTTTTCTTTTTCTCGTGCTTCACATGATTAGTTTTAGGGTTTAATTTGTTCATCTGTGCTCCCTGTTTGACTGCTCATCTTCTTTTGTTTCTTATATTTTATCTTATATATATATTACATCTGTTAGTTTAGATATTTTCTTTGAATTTGTTCATCTTCTATGTGTTATTTGATTCAAAGAGCCTGTTAGGTTAGGATTCTCTATTTCTCTACTTATCGTTTGTTCTTTTCTTTTTTATGTTAATCTCTCCTTGATTCATATTTCGTGTCTGGCATATTCTTGTCTATATTTTTTTTTTGTTTCCTTTAAGATTCCATGACTAGATCTGTTTAACAATAAGGTTCTTAAACGGTTCTTTTGAGCCTGTTAATGATAGGATTTTGTTTATCTTCATGGTATTTTTTTGTTTTGTTTGTTTCAAACCATGTTCTGTTTCTGTTGAGTCAAAAGAGTTACCTTGAATTCCTTTTCCTTCTTCATCTTGTAAATATTGCAGTCTTTGATTTGTTTAGCTGTTATAGTCCAGCTTTCTCCTATTGTCATGCATGTTTAGTTCTAATATTAGCTTAACTTTATTCTCTTAAGTATCCTGATTGATCTTTCCTGTTTCTTCATCACTGTTTCTCCATATCCTTCTTTTCTTCATCTTCATGTCTATATCAAGCTAGGATTAGTACTTGAACAGAATTCTGATTACCATGCTGATGTTATCCTGAGCCATGTTGACTGTTTTATGAGAATTTTTGCTTCTGTGTAACTATGCCATGAACCTTAAAGGTTCTGAAGTTTTTTAAACTATCATATGACTTGATCTGGTAGTAATTAGGTCTGAATTGACATGAATTCATACTGTATCACATGTAGTGTGATGGTATAAGTTAATTGACTAAAATTCAACCATATCAATTGTTTCCTCTAAGTTTGAGTTGATTAATGCATGTTTATTTGATCATATGTGTTCCTGTATGAAATGCATGTTGAGAATGATTAAGTTTTGCTAGTTTTTGTTTCTTGTGAATGTTTGATTAACTGTTTGAACCTTAGGGGAATTGGTTATAGCTGCTAGTATTAGGTTCCATAAAAATGGCTAGTTTTTAAATAGGTTAAAACTGAAAATGAACAGAATAGGCTATAAGTTTAATAATTGACCTAAGAGTGGTCAACTTTGCAAAGGTTGACCAACTCTATAAGGTCCCAACACACTGACCCACCTCAAAAGGGGTTAGTTGTGCAAAAAATTGGTTAAGTTTGCAAATGCAGACTCACCAAGGCTCATTTGAGCCCTGAAACACAGATGGCTAGACCTGCAAAGGTCTTAACCAGGCCTGTGTTCAGTTTTGAGCTTTAAAGTGGCAAAGCCAAGTCCAAATTAAGGACTAGCCAAATTTCAAATAGCTTAAGTGCCTTAATAAAGCAGGCTAGTCCTGCAAATTAGTTTAATTAACTTAAAATGAACAAAAATAGGTCATTAGGCAATAATTGACCTAAGAGTGATCAACTTTGCAAAAGGTTGACCAACTCTATAAGGTCCTAACACACTAGTCCACCTCAAAAGGGGGCTGGTTGTGCAAAATGGCTAAGTCTACAAATGCAGACTTGCCCAGACTCTGTTTTGAGCCCTGAACATTAAAGTGGCTAGGCCTGCAAAGGTTTTGGGCCCAACTATGTTCAGTAATTGGGTTTAAGTACCCAAGCTAAGTCTCAACTTGAGACTGGCTAACTTTTAAATAGTCATATATAGCAATAAAGCAGGCTAGCCCTGCAGATTAGTTTAATTAGCTGAAATTGGATTAAAAGAGGCTAGAATTGAAATAGTTTCCTAAAGTAGAATTGGCCAGCCTTTAAATACCAATGCAAGGGCTGGCCATTAGTGAAATAAGTCCCCAAAATGCTGAAACCTGACCTAGGTAGGTCGGGTAAATCAGTAGTGTCTTTAAGGGTATATAGGGAACTTGAATTGGTAAAATAGTGAATAGTTTGAAACATAGGAGGGTAAGGGAGTCATTTGTACCCCTGATTTCTGCAATTTTGCAGAGATTTAAGGGTATAATGGTCTCCCTAAAAAGGAAAATCAGTAAAAATCCCTAACCCTTAAGGCTACATTGGTAAAAGACCCATAAAAGGAATTTTTGGAATCTTCCAACACATGTTAGAAGGGTTTCTGTTAACAGAAATAGGGCCAAAGTGTAAATGAGATTATTTTAAGAGGGGGAGAAGTGGGATTTTATCCCATACTTTCTCCCCAAGTCTCAGCCTTGGCACATGCCTATAAATACTCCCAAAAAGAGTAGAAGAGGGGTTGGCTTTTGGATAAAAAAGTTCAGAGAAAAAGATAGTAATATAACAGTAGTATTTCTAGGATTTTTCGAGTAAAAAGCTTAGGGATATTCTTCTTCTGGGTTCTTTGCTTGAATTCCGGTCTGGTTATACTTGCTGTGCTGTGGGATTTTTACTTGCTCTTGCTGTGGTTTTTTGCTTTGTGGATCTTCAATCAATTTGTTGCATTGCTGTTCGAAACCTTGCTGTGCTTATCTGCTTGACTCCCTAGACTCATTGGATTTTCTTTGTGATCCAGGTACATTTCTCTTTCAGTTGAAGTTGTAATGACGGATTGATTGAATAAGAATGAAGACCCAGCTTAATTGCCTGTCATTATGAATCTGTAGTTCAGTTTTTGTATTAATGCTTTAATAGTTTAGATTTGTAGCTTTAGTGGTAGTATAGAATGTAGTAGTATGAAAACATAAACAAAAACGATGTAATAGCTAGTGTATGATGGTAGTAATGTAGTAGTAGTATGTCTTTTAGTTAAATTAGGTAAAACCTTAAAATATAAGTTAGCTAATCACAGTTTAAATCGTTAATTGTTCTTCACAATAACCTCATAAGCCATAATCGCGTAGTTGCTCATATGGTGTGGATCTATATTTTAGCATAAGTAAGTTTTAAAAGATGAAAGACATTAGTTCAAGTCGAGCGTAACTGAATTAATAACGTTGTAATGAACTAAGTCACCGTAAAACCAACTGTTTGGTCCTGTTTAAACCCTTAAATCGCTTAGATATAGAGACTCATATAGTTACTGCTTACATAATTAGTCTGCTTCTGTGAATCTAGGTTCAGATCTGATTGAGTTTTAAAAGGGGAAATAATTAGATATTGAAGCAATTCAATTAGGATGAACTGGTGATGATGAGAGGTATAGCTCACAATGAAACCGGTAATATAGTAAACATCTGTGATTAATCGTTTAGTTTCTCTTTTGATACTGTAAATAATTAGTTGAATCACTTTAATTTAACCTGATTTCCTAGACAAGTAGGTTGTGTTCTAGAATATCTCATTAGCAAATAATTAGATATTAGTATAGATTCTTAGTTATGAGCATATAGTGATAACAATTGGTTGAGTTCTCATGTACATAGACCATTGACTTAAGACTACTGTTTTTGTGTACTGATTTCCTTATTAATAAATAAAAGTGATTTGATTTCATTTCCATTTCTAAGTACTTGTTTCTTTATATGAATTCTGTGTTATACTTTTTGTTATTACAATTTGGTTTGCGCCCTATGTGTAACGTGGGCCTGAACTGCCATACGAAACTGATTGGTCCGTTGAATGAAAGCCTGAAGACTGCCTGGGCTTTAAGGCCTGGGATGGCCCATTGCTGATCTAAATAATTGATGTAAAGGGCCAGGCCCAAATAACAATAGAAATCAAACGGGCCTGGAATGCTTAGTGTTAGAAATCTGATTAAGGGAAAAATATAATTAGAAAAACGTAGTATACACTTCTTAGGATTGAACTTTAAAATAATACTTGGGATGAGCCTCGCCCGACATTAAAACAAGCGGGGCCCCCATTTAGTAATAAGATAATAAAGTAGACTCGGGAAAGCTAATAGCGAATTCCATAGCTTCTCCCAAAAGACTTAAAAGCTGATAAACGTTGTTTTAGGGCACGATTTAACGTACTTTCCTTTGAACGAGTGTGCACTTGGTGCGACTCAAATCTAAATCTCGACAAAGCTGAAATATACCGAAAGTCACAGGCGTACTGGTTGCGGTGTGACTCGAGGCATGTTTTCGCGATGTCGCAAATTCCGTAAAAATATTTAAGTAAAAGGCACTATATGTTGTTAAAATCTACGTTGAGTCAAACAAGAGTCGAGCACGACAATGGAGCGACCGTGCTAAAACCACGGTACCCGGGAATGCCTAACACCTTCTCCCGGGTTAACAGAGTTCTTTATCCGGATTTTTGTTTCGCAGACATTTTGAAAGAGTCAAATTCCTCGGATTCGGGATTAACCGGTGACTTGGGACACCATTATCTTCCCAAGTGGCGACTCTGATTAATCTCAACAAAAATCCCGAACCGGTTGTCCTTTAGTTAGAAAAACTCATTCCTCTATGCTATTATATCTGTTTCGGGTATTTGAGCGTCGAGGTATACCCTACAAGCGTATTTATATGCTTTTTCCCAAAGTGGGGTAGTAAAAAGGGAGGTGTGACAAGTCTTATGTACGTCCATAGTTGAGTTGTACTCTTGTTAATTCTACTTTGTAATTCCTAGTTTGGTTTATTAGAAGCATTGTCTTAGGAACAAACTAAATTTGTAAACTTTAGATTTTATGTTGTGATTAGGAATATTCATAAGTTAAATCCTCTATAACTAGGAGAGTTGTAGAGTAGCTTGTGTTGGTGCATCAAAAGTTAATTTTAAGTCTTTGCAAAAGGGAGTTTGCAAAGTGACATGTAATAGGTAGATTATAAGTTAGTTGAGTTTAAAGCCTACAAGTGTAGGTCGTGGTTTTTTTATTCCCTTGTGTGGGATTTTTCCATGTAGGAAATCTCTGGCCTTCTTTACATCCAGTCCTTACTGCATTTTACGTATCAGTCTCATAGAGGGTAGTTGCTACTGATTGTAGTGATAATGATAGTGAGGAAAATAATTTTGCTATTTATTCTGATTCTCCTGAATTAAGTTCTAATGATTTGGAGAAACTTTTTTTTTATTAAAAATGAGGATCATCAATGATAAGTTAACTGACTATAAAGATTTAGATACGTTAATGACATTTAAAGATATACCTGAAGCTAGTAAAATGATCAACATGTATTCTCTTGCAAGTGGGTATAACTTGCAGCAAATTAAAATTGACCCAACAAGGCTTAGGTACATCTGTGCTGGTGACTGTCCCTTTATTTGCCATATATCTAAGGATTCTTCAGGGATGGGTTTAATTCAAGACTTAGAACTCGAGCACACATGTGAACCTGCATTTGAAAA
The DNA here is from genome assembly GCA_032618575.1 of Nicotiana noctiflora. Taxonomy (NCBI): domain Eukaryota; kingdom Viridiplantae; phylum Streptophyta; class Magnoliopsida; order Solanales; family Solanaceae; genus Nicotiana; species Nicotiana noctiflora. The sequence goes on along the minus strand of JASVEL010003702.1, from coordinate 8,460 downwards.
TCAAAGAGTTGATGCAAATATAATAGTTGATTGCTTTAAAAAAAACTGCAAGATACCCCAAAATTAAGGTTAGAGAGATAAGGGCAAGATTGAAAGATGCATTTAATGTAAATGTTAGTGAATCTAAGTGCAAAAGGGCAAAGAAAATGATTTTGGAGAAACTTGAAGGTAGTTTTACAGAGGAATATAATAAACATGTTGCATATGCCAATGAATTAAAACTTAGCAATCCTGAGAGTGATGTGATAATTAACTTATCAAATGATTCTCTTGAAGAAGGGAAAATGAGGTCTTTAAGGATGTATATTTATTTTCAAGCAATGAATTCTGGGTTTAAAAGTGGTTTGAGACCTTTCATTGGATTAGATGGAACATCTTTGAAAGGGAAGGCTAAAGGTCAGATGTTGGTGGTTGTTGGTCAAGATTCTGCCAATCATTTTTATCCATTGGCTTGGGATATTGTCGACAAAGAAACAAAACTTACTTGGAAGTGGTTCTTATGTCACTTACAGACTTCACTAGACCTCAAAATAGGTGAAGGGATCACATTTATAAATTAGGTATGTAGAAGGTATGTATTGTTTATTTGTACTATTATTTTTAGTTATTTTGTTAGTTTCTTTGTATTGTTATCTGATGTTATTTACTGATTTTTGTAGGGGTTGATTAACTCTATCCAAATTGTTCTTCCAGATTCACACTTTAGATTTTGTGTAAGACATATAGAAGCAAATTGGTGTAAGAAATGGGGTTCTGGTGAGTTCAAAAAATTGCTTTGGTGGGCTGCATGGAGTACTTATGAAGAGGACTTCAAACATCAGATAAAGAATATGGGTCAAGTGCATGATGATGGAAAGGAAGTTGTGGAGGATTTGTTGAAATATCCACCAAAATATTGGAGTAGGGCATTCTTTGATACCGTTTGCAAGAACTAGTATGTAGACAACAACTTGACTGAGTCATTCAATTCGTGGATCTTGCAACCAAGACACAAGCCAATCATTAAGTTGCTTGTGGATATTAGAATCAAGGTGATGAATACGAGTACAAAACATGAAGCTGAGGTGATGTCATAGGGAAATGAATATAGTCCTAAAACCATGGAGTTGTACAACCAATTCATGACGATTGCATTAAAGTGTCATGTTAATGGCAGTGCAGACCATGGATATGAGGTGATTGAAAGTAGTAATATGCATATTGTGAATTTAAGATGAAAGAAATGTACCTTAAGGGCATGGGATCTTTGTGGCATATATACTCATGCAATATGTGCATGGTTGCACAAGAAAGTGGAGCCTTTAAGTCATATTCATTGGTACCTTGAGACTTATCTTTAAATTTATTCACATAAGTTACAGCTAGTAAGAGGAAAAAAGTTCTGAAAATTGACCCTTCATAATATATGGCTCCACCACCTTTGGTAAAGATTATCGGGAGACCAGAGGTTAAGAAAATAAGAGAAAAAATGAGGAACTTAATAGTCAAGGACAATGATCTTAGTCAAGGAAAGGGAGGGTAATCACATGTAACAATTGTGTGAATCTAGACACAATGCTAGAGGTGTGCAAAGGTAATCAAAACCATAACTTTTTTCTATCTTTCTTTTTGTTTCAACATTTAACCATCCAACATCTAACCAAAACTTTTTGTCTTTCTAACACCATTTTAAAGGAAAGTAGTCCACTAGAGGATATAAGAAAGGAAAGCAGCCAAAGTGGAAGATAATTTTATTTGATGAAGCTGATGATGAATAGATCAGATCTCCCTTTCCTGCACCAATTCCACAAGAAGCCACTGATGAGGAAATTCCTTTGTCAGCCCCTCAGCCAAGTGAGCCTACTCAAACAAGTCAATTTAGCAATATGTTGTTCATGCCAGTCCCTTAATTGTAGAGGAAAGAACCAAGATGCAGTGCTTTTCCAGACTTTGACTACTCAGACTTTGACCTTGAGCGAGAGACTGAAATAGCTATAAGGCCAAGAAGTATCTTTGAGGCAAAAAGTAGGCTACAGTTGAGGAAACTACAAAGTACAATAATTAGAACAAGGAAAATCGGATTTGTTGGTGATGCCAGTGGTGTGAGTGAGTCATCAAACCTACTATTCTCACCCAAAAGCTGCAATGGGAGGGAAAAAATGCTATTACTAGTAACCAGCTTAACAAGCAAAGATTGGCCAAGTTGAAAGCAAAGAAGGGTAATGGGAAGAAGCAAACTTAAATACATATTGTTCTGGTGTTCTGGAATGTAGATCAACTAAACTCTATTATGGTTGTATATTTTTTATTGTGATGTAATTACTATTAGCCAAGTAAACTTGTTAAACTTATGTGGTTATTTAGTTAGTGACATGTAAACACTAATATCATGTAATCACCTAGTTGTGAAAGTTTTTGGGGTGATTATGTGACATCCCCTTATTTGTGGTTTAATGTAGTTTGAATATTTAGTTGGGGAAACTTGATGTTATGTTGTCACTTGTTTATGTAGGTTTTTGGGGTGATAATGTGACATCCCCTTGTGATAAATCAAATTAGAGTTTATGAATTATTTAAGTGTTCGTCTATGTGTTATAGATGCCGGCAAGATTTTGTTTAAAAGTTGTTTTGTGAAATTGTCCAGATTTTGGACCAAAATGATATTGTGAAACTGTCCAGATTTTGATATAACTGGTATTGTAAAACTATCCAGATTTTGGACTTAATATTGTGAAACTGTCCAGATTTTAGCATAAAATGTTGTTGTAAAACTGTCCAGATTTTAGACCAAAATGGTGTTGTGAAACTGTCCATATTTTTTGACATAACTGCTATGTTCATCAACCCGTAACATCAACTAATAATACAAAAAATTCATCAAAAAAAAACTGATAACTTCTAAGATTACATTAACTATTATAAGCTCTAATGTAAATGGTGACAAGCTCATAAATCAAAATTATATTAACTAATTCTTGACAACTAATATATTGGAATTACATTAACTAAGATTACAAGTTCTAATGTAAACGGTTCAAAACAACATACATAACACATTCTCTTCCAATTTTAAACGACAATAAAACTGACAACAAAAGATATTCATTAGCATCATCACAAGATTCAACAACATTCACTTCATCATCGACGTCACAACAAATTCAACAAAAAGTGCCCATGAGATCATAAACATCATCCTCGTCTTCAAAACCTTCCCTTCCAAATTCATTACTTTTGCAGCTTGATCTTTGTGTAGAGCCTCCATTGCAATTAATTCTTCTTTCAATTTATCCCTATCTTTAATTGCAACCAAATCACTATTCAACGAGATTTTATCTTCCCATTCAAAATATCCACAAGAACGATTATGTGGAAGACAAAACATCGGAGAACAAACTAAGATCGTTATAATTAGACTATAATTTAGAGCAAACAGTTAATCACTTAGATCTTTTGTTACACAATCACTAACCTTAGGGTTCAGATATTTAAAAAATCACCTTCAAGGGTTTAATGAAGTAGTTAAAGTGAAGTGATTTGCAGAAATGCCAGAGCGACACCTAATTTGGGAAGAATAGCTTAGACATTAAAGATGAAGGAGAAGGATTGAGGTTGTTTGAGCCCTAATTCGTGGTTGGAGACGAGTATAAAATGGATGTTGTGGGGTTTTAATTTGGTGAGATCATAGACATGGAAGCTGACGTGGCAATTGGCTTGGATAAAATTCATATGATCAACTGTCGCCGTGTCAAAACGTTAGGGTTAAGAGTATTTTTTCAAACTTAATTAACGTAGGAATAAGAATGGTCGAAAAGTATAATGGGTGTCAAGAAATAACCAATAAATAATAGTAGAGATATAATTTTGACCCTTTGCCCTATTTAAAAATTAGCCAATACAATATGAATTTTAATTTTTCAATAAGATTTTTAGTTCAAATTTTTAGGGCAAAATAAGTATCACCTAATCTTTACATATTAGTCATAGAAATGGCTATTAGCCAAATTGAGCCTTATGACAGTGAACCCAAAAACAAGGGAACTGGAACTGGAACTGGCCGGCAACAATTTTTAGCTCTAATTCCCAGTGTTTATCTCTGAAAAGTTGAGAAATGGAATTGGAGAAGGGCGTGCAGAGATGGGCAGTTGACATTTCTGAATGGAACCCTTCTCCACATCACTTCTCTTTTGCTATGTCTTTTCTTCCCCAGCATGAACATCCATCTATTACCAGGTTTCTTTCAATTTCCTCCTATATGCTTTACTTTTTATATTTATGTACTCTGTAAAGTTGTCATCTTTAAGTTTATTCTATACTTATTTGAGTGTTGATTGTATACAGTGTCCGTGGGTTTTATGTTTTATGTGAAGTGCTAAATTGATCTATTACCAATAATCTTTTTGCTCTTGGGTTGCATTAAACTATCCGTGAAAGCAAATTCTTACTTTATTATACTTTTCCTTAATTCTATGTTGTGAATATGCATTTTGTGTTTTAAGTAAAGTTTTCATCTTCAAGTTTATTCTGTAATTCTTTGATTCTTGATTGCTATAAAGTGTCTACCGTACCAAAATTTTGAATATGCACTTAGGTATAATTGCTTAATTTTATATGGGTGTCTGAAATCTTATTGAGGCATTTGGTTATCATGATTGCCTTTGTGTAAAACTTGAGTGGATGTGTCACTGATTAGGTTTTTTAAAATGGAAGATCGAAACCGTGCTCTTGTGAGCAGGTTGTTGCAGTATGCACTGGTACATCAAGTCTTGGGGATCCCTTACAATGAGATTGTCATCAGGCGAACTGCTGAGGGGAAACCATACCTGGTATATATGGACTGTGAACGCGTACAATGCTGAAAATTCACTTGCATTTGGTCTTATTTGTTGTTGAAATTATGTTTTTGATATTTGCTTATTTAGGTATTTTAGGAGTGTGCTTTATCGTTAACTAGCTGGGTTCTCGCATTCTTCCAAATGCTCAGGAAGAGTCGAAGACTGAAGAGGTGGAAAAATAACTCATTGTTCTTGGCTGAAATTTCACCATAGATAGGAATTATTTTCAGTGGTCTTATACTGAAAAACACGTTATATAGATTTGCTATCCACTAGACAGCTTGCACAAGACAAATGCTTGGAATATGACGTGAAGAACTTGATGTTAGACCTTTCTGGGTAGTAAAATCTCTTTTTTCGAGAAAAGTAATTGTATTAAAATAGCCACACTAAGGAACTGCTGAAGTATGTACAAGGGGGAAAAAACCAATAGAAAATCTCTTTCTTACTCTTGTACGGAGTGAATACGAAATCTCCTGCTGTGCTTAATTGATAAATTAGTTTCTCGCCACTGTCAACGACATACTTCCTGTCATTTCCTTTGATTTGTTTCTTGTATTCTTTTGGCCTCGCTTCAACAGCCATGAAGAAAGTTGTCTCGTAGCCAAGTCTCGTCCTTCTCTCCATTTGAACAACACTTATTTAACAGTGAGAAATTATTCAAGTGATGTATGGTCGAAAAGAATTTATTATATATTGGTTTGTTCTTGTAGATCTTTTCCTCCTCATATTAGTCGATGCAGCTGTCCTTCTCCATATCCAAATAAAATCAACTTATTTAAAGTGGACTTTGTAAAATCCATGAAGATGAGACAATTGGGATTCGATTGTGGCATATATGGTTTACCAGCATTTACATAGCTAGTAGTTGGAAACTCTCGCAGTTACTGATGCTTTCTCATTTTTTTTTATGTTTACATCATCGACAAAGATTCAAAATCAGATTTTTCTTACTTGTTATCCAATATGTTGCCCTCGTGTCAATTATGATTCAGCTGAAAAGGTTTGTCCTTGTTTATGTTTGAAATTACATTTTTTAGGCCAGATTAACACTGATTGTTTAACTTCATATGTCACAAGCATTCGAGGATATTCTTCAAGCTACCAGCTATGATGTTGCTTGCAATCACTATCTTCCCATTTTCAATGTTGTTAACCTCTTCTACTTCTAGGAATGTGACAAACCGAACTTGGAGTTGCCAAATTTCAACTTCAACGCATCACATCATGGTGATTTTGTGGCTATTGCTTCTGAACCAATATGCCTTGTGGGATTGGATGTTGTTACTAAAACCATTCCTGAGAAAGAATCAGTTGAAGATTTCATTGAGAGCTTCTCATCGTACTTCTCGAGACTGGAATGGCTCAATATAACCAATGCCGGCTCTTCTCACCAGATTTTAAGTGAGTTTTATAGGTACCTATCTATTTATAGGCCTTACTTTTAATGCAAATGAAAATGCCACTACACTATTGAAATTTTATTCTTGCTTAACCTCAAACTCCTACAATTATGTGCATTTCAAAGCTTTCTTTCTTCCATGTTTGAGTCAGAGATATCAGTAAGTTTGGTCCGGTAACTATCGAAGGTAATTCCCAAGCAAGAGAAGTATATAGGAACCTATGCACCTGTTTTCTCTTCCATTACTCATTACAATTTAGTGTCTCATTTTGGATAAGCCTTAGTTGACTGCGCTGGACACTAATTTTCCAAAAGTTACAAAATATAGATATTTTCGGTTAAAACATTATTGACAAGGTACATAAAGAACTTAGTCTCTTTTTGGCGGGAAAAGTTCCTCCGGATCAAGTTGAGCTCAGATGGCTAATGATCAGGTTAAATAAACCTCCATACCTAAAGTACCTCCTTTAGGGAAGAATATCAACCTTTGTACTGCTGGGAACGACCATATGTACATGGCATTCAAACTGCTCAACAATCATTTTCCTAATGAGAATGTGACAAGTTGGTTTCTGCCATTTTACAATGGGTGGTATAATGCAATAATATCTCTACTGTGACCAACTCCTCCCCCGCTTATTTTATGTTTATGTTTTATGGGAAAAGCAGGTGTCATACTGAGATTTGGCCTAGCTACTAGCAACAATTTCCTTCACCAACAACCTTTCGTTTACTGTGATAGTGTCACAATTTGTGCTATTTGAAGTATAGTTGCTGCCTCATTGTTTCAACGGAGTAGTTTCAAATTGAATGTTATAGTTTCTGCTTTTAGCCTTGCCAAGCTAAGCTCCACTTTCTTGAAATGGGCATATCACATTTTCCAGTTTCTTGATGGATCCCACTTTTACACTTCCAGCATTGACATGAATCAAAGAGTAATCTATCGCATCACTTGTCAGAAAACGATTCACACTTGACCAACTTAACAAACTAGCAGAGTATGAATTTGATGTAGAGGGAGTAGAAAATAAGATACTGGGAAACATCTTTTTTTTTGTGTGACAATGAGTGACAGGTTTTGTCACCCCGAGAAATAAAATTCATGCTAAATGGTAGAAAAGATTATAATGACAAATCTGACAACTTATGCAGATATTGGAGTGTGAAGGAAGCATTTGTCAAAGCCATTGGTGTCGGCGTGGGTTACAAATTGGACACTGTCGAATTTCATCACAAAAACTGGGCAAACATATTTGTCAAAGTTGATGGTAAAGAACTGAAAGATTGGAGATTTTGGCTTCTTGAATTGGGGAAAGGCCACATGGTTAGTTCTTCAATAGCGCTAATCCCTCTCTTGTTTTCCCTTTTGATTGCTCGATAATGCTTGTTTCTATAGGATAGTAAAAAAGAAACATACGCGTACAAGTTCTGGATCTCTGATGCTAGATTAAATAAAAGCATTCACATAATCAACAGCCCCTCTTTCAAGAACTAGGAATTTAGTTGTCTAAGTTGTGAATACTCTTTAATGATTTACCTTCTATGATTGTTAAACTGCAATGCAACTTTTAAGAGTTCATAAGTACTGATACCAGCAACATTCACCCAAAAAGCAGAGTCTCCGTTAGTTGCATGCATAGTATAGTAGTAACCATTTTTCAATTTGATGGTTGGCTTTGCAATCTGCTTTGTTGCATTAAGTATGACTTTTCTGTAATGTTGCAGGCATCTATTGCTAGGGGTCACCCAATGTTTGCCACTACCAGTTACAGGGGGACGTTGAAGCGAACAAAATTTAATGCTGAGGAATACAATCTGGGACTTAATCTTCCAAATGGAAGCTTCATTTTTCGAAAGGTTGAAGACCTTTTACCCTTCAATGAAGCAGGTAGAGTACCACCATGTTTATCGCAAAATTGTGCTTTGGTGAAGGATTAAGAAGAGCTCAAAAATAGCCATTGACCGATACATTGGGTGTTTAAAATGGCAGACGGAGCTTTGGCTTAGTCACTAGACATAAATATATATGAAAAAGGCCCACAAAATATTTCAATAAGTACTACCTCCGATCTATATGTGGCACTATTTCATGTTTAGTCGGTCCAAATAGAATATCACATTTTCTTATTTAGAAACAATAATCTTTAGTATTCCTACTTAAGATTCCGCCATGACAAGTGGGACTTGGGTTTTCTGGTGATTTTGGACTACAGCTTGATTCTGTGGCGGAGAATTGCTAAATTC